>LNAC01000005.1:10536369-10635751 GCA_002007465.1 Ailurus styani
GAGCCCGATGCGGGCCTCGATCCCAGGAACCTGAGATCATGACCTGAGCCGAAAGCAGAGGCTTTAACCCACTGAGCCACCCGGGCGCCCACATTTCTATGACTTTTATCTGTTTCATAGAGTCTTGATTTCATGCTTCAACGTTCTTAACTTCTTAGATTAAAAAAAATAGATATTGACATAAACATATGTGAATCATATTCTTAATGACTATAAATAAAAACACAATAGTATGTATTAGATGGGATGGAAATATGGATCAAATTAAAACATCATTGAAAGGGTAGAAAGAAAGAAAGAAAGAAAGAAAGAAAGAAAGAATGAATGAATGAATGAAACGGTGTAAAAGCAAGATGCTGCAAGACTTCTGGGTCTAGGTTGTGTGTTTGATTGTCCTTGGCAGATGAAAAAGCAGACTCCACCAACCATTACCTAGAGCACTTGAGACAACAAGCAGAGCTGTTTATTCTTCATAAAAGTGCATTCTAATTTACTTGATTAGCAAGACCAGATGGCTGAAAACTGAACCAAGCAGGGAATCAGATTTGATTATAGATCCCAGTTTTTCAATCAAAATGTCATTTAGTATTTTTTCAAATGTCATTTAGTATTAAAAGAACTCATAAATCACATAACTGAACAGAAAGGAAAGACTATAGAACATTATTTTGGCTCTAAAAAAGTATTTTTTGTACCCAGGTAGTCTTATATGTATCAATTTAACTTTGGATTTTTGAAATTTAGTTTTTGAAAGCTCTTGTTTAATTTTTATTCCATATTTTTTTCATCTTTATTATGTGCTTCCTGGGCTAGATGCCAAATTTTAAATATTTAATATAATTTTTTTCTTAAATAACTATTCTAAAACATTGTTTAGGACATTGGTGTCCTTAATAAATATTTGGTGAATGAAAGATTTAAAAAATCATAATTTTAATCAAAATATTGCACTCCAATATTTAAGCTTTCTGAGTAAATGTGACTGTCAAACTCATTAGCTATAGTCCCAAAGTAGACACTTGGTTGAGTGTCTTTGATAATAAAATAATACATTATATATTAGTATGAGTATATATTACATTATAGTACATATAAATAATACATTATATATTAATATAATAGTACATTATATATTCTTAGAATGAAATTAGAGAATCTATGTGAGATTGTACATTTCCTGATTTTATGCACAATTTCCAGAAGTAAAATTTTCAAAGTAGTAATTGAACATAGCTACGGATAAGTAAATAATGAAATGGAAAATCCAGAGAGGGTACTTTGCTTTGATTAAAGGAAAACAGTAGGAAGCCTGCATTTTTCTTTACCAAAAATTTAGCAAATGGATATTCAAGTTGACATCATTACTCTCTGATGGTTTGTCTCTTCAGGGGCTGTAATACGTTCCACGGATAAGCTAAAATATGTCAACTCGAGAAAGTCACAGGCTACTTCTGCAATGTAAGCTATCAAATGTGTGTTGCCAGCTATGTGCCTTCTCTTGGGAAACCAAAAGCAAATACACATAGGTCTAGTTCTTGGAATATAACATGAAAAGTAAAATATAATTTAAAAATACGTCCAAGTTTTATAGAGAAATTGATGAAAAATGGGAGGAGGGATGAAAAGCATGGCACCCTAGAACTTACTAAATTAGGAGATAATGTGGAAAAGTCCATGCCTTATTATATACGCTCTATGGTTGGCTTACAAGCTTGCCACTCAAGCATAGCAGCTGTATATAGCTCTCATTTATTTAGGTATTTGGGAACAAATCTGCTTTGAAAACATTTACTGGAATCATCAATAAAGTGCCTTTTTTGGTCAATATTGGAAAAACAAATATTTGCTTTTCTGAGTCTTATGAGAACAGGAGTATAAAGGAAGGATTACAAACTTCAGCTCTGGTACCAAAAAAGGCCTGGGTGTGAGTCTTAGATTTTTCACTTCCTCAGACTGTCCTTGTGCAAATTACTGAACTTGTACTCATAGGAGCATAAATGACATCATGCACGTAAAACACCTGGCATACTCAATAAGTGTTGGATATTATTGTAAGGTTGTTGTCATTGCCATTATAATAAGAATTTATAGTCGATCATCCAACGCTTAAGTATCTTAGAATTAATAGAATCAATTCTAATATATCAATTTGATGTTATATATGTTGAGGTAGATATATGATAGGGAAGGGGGAGTAAGGCACACAAATATACACAAACCAAAAACACTTTTTAGCTATGACTTTCAAACACAACTGAATACTAACATTAAAGAGGGTTCTTTGTCTCTAAAAATGAAGCAATTTGGGGGGCCACCTGTTGTTAGTAGCCAAATCCTAACAACAACAACAACAAAAATGGAATCAAAAAGAGGTCTTAAATAATTTTTTGGGTACAAAGAATTTACCATTGAGGAAAATTCACAGTGTAAGAAACCACTCTTTACAAGGGAGAATCCAAGAGTCTTTTCTAAGGGGAAGTATTAATATACTTTTCCTGGTGGGTAATGACAGGATAGTCATTGAAACCTTATGCTGACTGAAATAAATCAAGCAGAGAAAGTCAATTACCATATGGTTTTACTTATTTGTGGAACATAAGGAATAACATGGAGGACATCAGGAGAAGGAAGGGAGAAATGAGGAGAGGAAAGCAGAGGGAGAGATGAACCATGAGAGACTATGGACTCCAAGAAAAAAACCGAGGGCTTCAGAGGGGAGGGGGATCTGGGGATGGGTGAGCCAGTGATGGTGATGGGTATTAAGGAGGGCACATATCCTGTGGAAGATGGGGTGTTACCTGCAAACAATGAATCATGGAACACTACATCAAAAACTAATGATGTACTGTATGGTGATTAACATAACATAATTTAAAAAAAAGAAGAAAGAAACCTCCAGTTTCATCTTAATGGGATTTAGCTTTTGTTAGAGTATCTCAAGTATCCCTATTAGTCTAAGCAAGTATAACATGAGTATTCAAAGCGGTATTTCTAATAGTAAGTTGCTGTTTATAAAAACAGAGATTTTTAACATACCGAGCTTTTATTCTTTAGCTTTCTGTCTCTAGTAGTCTTTACTTTTTTGTTGCTGGTAAAATAATGCAAAGTGCCATATTCCATCAAGGCTGCAAAAACAAAAATGAAACAAACAGAAACAAAGAGATCCATCGCAGTCACATAAGAAACCTTAGGTAAGGACTTCCTGGCGATTGTGCTCAGAGTTGTCATAGTCAGAACTGTAGTGATACCTGTGGAGGAAGGGGAAAATACAAGATAAAACATAGCAACCCATTTTTATTCTTCCATCTGATTTGGCAATGTTGGGAGTAGAAAGAAACAATGGAAACAAAAGGATATGATTACTAGTGATTTACAGAAAAAATGACTAGTAACCATAGCTACCTTACGTTGGATGTGCTCTTTGAGTCTGCAATGAGTTTTAATCATCTAAACTTCTGGACTACAAATAGCTGACTCCCCACACCCATCCTTCCATTGTTCATAGCAAGAGGCTGTCCAGTTTTTAGCTGGCATGAGGATACATGGAAGAACTTCTTTGCCACCTTTGCTCAGCCGTGTGTGGACACAGGCTGACATCTAGCCAAGGAGAATTAAGTCAAGGGTGTAAACAGGGTCTAACAGATGGCATTAAAAATGTAAAAAGGGAGTCAAAAGTTCCAAATTTCTGATTGTAAACTAGATAAGTCATGGGGATGTAATGCAAAAAACATAGTGATTATAGTTAATAAGGCTGTGTTGTATATTTAAAAGTTGCTGAGAGTATATCTCCAAAGTTCTCATCACAAGAAAATAAATTGTGACTATGTATGTTAACTAGACTTATGGTGGTGATCATTTTGCAACATAAACAATATTGAATATGTTGTACTCCTAGAACTAATACAATGTCAATTGTATTTCAATAAAATAAAAGATGGCTTAAATAAAGTCTTTAAAAAAATTAAATAAAAGATGGCATTAAAGAGACAGAAAATGCCTGTCTTTCCTTCCTCATAGCTTTCTGTTTGGAATGCAATGGCCAGAACACCAACAGCCATCTTAGAAAATTACATAATCATGAGAATTAAAATCATCCACAACCCAGCAGAAAATTAGAAGGCATCTGAGCCCCTCACACTGAAATCCCCTTTTGACTATCAAACCTTTGGGCTTCTCACATGAAAAACAAATACTCTTCTACCTAATTTAAGCTACAGTGATTTGAGGTTTTCTGCCACACAGTTAAAATTAATCCAAACTAGTACAGTGTTTTCTTATACAGTAACTTGAATTAAAGCAATTGTTTTAATCTGAAAGTTTAAGCAAAAAAAAACTGGCAAGATTATGTCAATGGAATACTTTAAAAGCACAGAGAAAATCTTCATATTTTAAAGACGTCAGCATATAAAATTAGGTATCTCCCTGGGCCTCAGCCCTGTGTACGTATCTCTGTGTATATGTTTGTTTCTCGTTAGTCATTGGCTTTCTTATGGCCCTTACAACTGCTAATCTTCACACTCCTAACATAGACTTGTGCATAGCATATCTCTCCTTACCTAAACTGCTATAATTCTCATTCTATGTCCACCCAATATGTCCCCATCAGTGGAATTATGTATTCTCCAAAGAGTATTTAGTGTAATGCCAAACTCTTCTTAATTTGGTCAATTATTTATATAGTGGCAACATCTATGGTGAAAAAAAATAGAAACTGTCTCTTTACTATAGGCAATACCACCTTTAATCCCTCATGTCTCCTTTGAAACATGCCCTCATAATTCCTCTTACATACCCATCTTTTTACTTTTATCATCACTTAGGATTGAAAAAAAAGTGAAGATGGGGTATGATGTATTAGGAGTAATGGTGACAAATTTAGGTTCAAATTCTGACTCTTCTATCTATTAACTCTGTGACCTTAAGGAAGTTTCTTAACTCCTCTGTGCCTTTGATCTAAAAAACTGACAGAAATATCTTGCTTAGTACTTATAATACATTTATACATAAAGTATTTAATTTACTTAGAATATTGATTTTATATCTTCCTTTCTAATATTAACATTGTAAAGCTATAATTTCCCCTCTAAGCAATGCTTTAGTTGCATCTCACAAATATTTATCTGTTAAATTCTAATTAAAATTTAGAAATATTTTCTTATTTCCATTTTTACCCAAGGGTATCTAAAAGGTTATTTTAAAATTTCCAAATAGATGAGGCCATTATTATCTATATTATTTATGTTAATTCTTTTTTAAAAATTTTTTAGAAAGGGGAGTGAGAGAGAGAGAGAGAGAAAGACAGAGAGGCATAGGGAAAATCCCAAGCAGGCTCCACGCCCCCAACATGAAGCCTGACTTGGGGCTGGATGCCACAATCCTGAGATTGTGACCTAAGCCAAAATCCCCCTACTTACATTAATTCTTAATTTACTTCCATTTTGGTCAGAAAATGTGCTCTGGAAAATTTTGGTCTTTTAAATTTTATTGAGATCTGGGTTAATGCTCTATATGCACTTGAAAATATGGTATATTCTGTAGTTAGGTGTAGTCTTCTATAAATATCGATCAGGTCAAGTAGTTGATAATTTCATTCAGATTTTCTACATTTTCATTGACTTTCTTCCATGTACTTATTCTATCAATGACTGAGAAAGGATGTTAAAATATCTAAATATGATTATAGATTTCTTTTTTTCCCTATTATTCCTGACAATTTTTGCTTCAATTATTTTTAAACCAATACTATAAAAGCTAGGCATATGGTAAGTGCTAAATGATTTTCATGAATAAACAATTCTTTCTTCTTCCTCAACTAATGCATTTTTTTTTTTCTGGTAACTTACTAAGTCATAACATTGTCACACTCAGACAAAGGTAGATTTCCAAATGTATTCCTGGCTTCCATACTTATGTCCCAATTTACTAAAAAAAAACCTTAAAGACAATGTGTGTTTTGATTTCAATATCAACGACTGCATTAAATTTCACTTCATTAAAATACTATTATATTTCTATTCAGAAAGCCATGAAAACTAGAGCAGAATTTAGCTTTCAGACATTTCTTTAATTTAGTGATTATTATCACAGTAGTTAGCTTAAAAATTAGTGGATTTCCTATGAAAATATCTTTGAATCCATGATAATAAGAAAATATTTGAGTTATTAGGCAGATTCATTGATATTTCAAAATCCTACAAGTCACATTGAGAATAAGATCCAAAGTCCGTAAAGTGACCTACTAAACCTACATGATCTAACAATTAGCTATATCGCCAATCTCATTTTTCACTACTTTACAGTCAGTTCTAGCCATAGTTGTCTTTTTTCTGGTCTTCAAGCATGATGGCAAGGAAGATCCCACTTTGGGACCTGCTGGTTCTCCTCCCTGTCTGACCTTTCTGCCCCATATCCACCTCCTCAAAGAGGTGTATGTAGCCTGAGGATAAAATAGCAAACATCATATTTGCACACATCTCCTGCCATTCTCTTGCCATTTATTTTGCTTTCTTTTCATAGCCTTTATTTCTCACTGAGTTATATGCTCTTTATATTTGTACATTACCTGCACACCCCACTAAAACATAAATGTCGTTTATGGAGATTTTATAGCTACTATTCACTGTTAACACTGAAGCACTTAGAACACTGCCTGCTTCATAAAAAAGCATTTGGTAAATGTTTTCTAAAACACGATGTGGAATAAGTAAGCTCAGGAAATTGTACTTCAATGACATATGTATGTATGTGTGCATTTATGAGCATATACTCTTTTAAAAAAAATCTTGAGCTCCAAATACCTAGGGCCCAAAATTATAAGAGATATTCTTCAAGTTAGATCTGGCTAAGGCTTATCTTAATAGTCGATATGCTAATATTTAAAAAAATTTGAATTCATATTACAACACAATTCTACAACTGGCTATTCCCTTTGATGACACTATGGTATGGTTTTTGGGTTCATACAAATATCATGGTAGAAATAATCTATTCAAGTTTTCTTTGGTAAAAATGTGAGAATAATGTTTAAAAACAAAAATATAATATTTAAGTCATACACATGATAGCATACAAAGAATCTGAAATAATTTATTTACTTTGGAACATAAAATAATTTGAAATAATAACAAAAGTTTAAATAGGAAACAAAACTCAGGTATTGAGTACATTTTATTCACTGGCTATATGTAAAGTTCTCTTTAAACTTCCAAGGGGACTCTATTTTCAAGTATAGAACTGTGTGCCTCAGGCTTTATTTTGCCACTTTTATATGATCTATTTTTATTGTATTTATTAAATGGAGTCACTCATCGGCTATCATAAATCCACATGCAAACCTCATTATTGTTGAAAACAGGCTGTCCCAACTTTATATTTTTTAAGACACAATTATCAGTAGTGTGATTCATGTATTGCACTGATCTTGGGAGTGAAATTGATCAATAAGTTGTCTTTGTATATCAATATATAAATGGAGGTTATTTTCTTTTAAACAAGCATACAGTAATTAGATACATTTTCTTATACGGTTTTGATTATTGCAATTGATTGCTAGAGAAAGAAACCAAAAGTCTATTTTTTCAAGTATGAATTACAAATTACCCTTTTAATCAGTGTTATTGTACAGGCAACTCTCAAAATATTCATAGACTAATTATACATTTTATAGATTACAGAAGCCCAGAAGTTTCTTGTCCCTTTCAGTGACTTGCCCTTTAGAAAAGTTCACTGTTGATTAGCACCATTGTAAAAGCAGGGGATTTCAAAGACTTCCAAACACACATTGGTCAATAAATGCTGGCTATCAGTGAATCAGCTAAAAAATAAAATAAAATCTTGATGAGCAGTGATTAAAAATATAAAACAAATTGAGATTCAGATATTATGTGTGGTTTTTGTTTATTAACTCCTGCTGAGTATTTATGTTTCCTTTAAACTCCATTAGCAGAAAAAATTTTAAAAATCCCTAAATTTTAAATTCTTTGTGATTCTATTTCCTACTTGTTTGTCATATATTCAACATCTTATGAAGCACTAGAGTACTTATAAATTTTTGCTTGATTATGATATAGAGGAATATTCTAATATATTCAACGATAAACTTTCTTCACATTAAAATATTTTAACAGTCCCATGATATTAGAGCATAATACTCATATCATACCAAGTGATGTTCTTGCAGGTACTGCATCTTTATTGATCCAAAATGACACCCAAGAAAGAACAACAGTCAGGATACATGGAATGTAGGTTTGAATAGTGAAATATCCCATTCGTCTGCTCAGGTCAAAAAAAATTGTCATGATAATATAATCCCCTGGAAGAAAAAGTTTTATTTTTGTAATTAAAATATATAAAAGTATAGATTCAAACCTATACATTTACATACAAAGTCATTCACTGATTGGTGTTTCCTTCTTACCAGAGATTGTGTGAGAAATTTCAGTTGAGTTCCGTAACCCTACAAACGCAAACTGATATAATCTCCAGTATTTAGGATCAGCCACTTCTACGGAAGGTTTTTTCCACTTATACTCAATTTCATTTTTAGGGTACCCGTCTAGGTAAAAATTAAAATAAAAATATATAGATTAGCAAGATTAAAATCTGTTACCGTTTCAATACCAATATAGTTTCAAGACAAGTTCTTTGAGATTAATTTTTATTTTATAGGTATGTCAAATATAGAAAACATGGCATAAAACATGTCATAAAAGTTTAAAAATAATCATATAATAGTTAAATAAGGATAATCCATGTAATTCCATTTAAATAAAATAAATAGAATCATGGTAGTGTCAAGGAAAACTCAGGTGTCTACTCTAATATAGTGTTCCCTCTCATAAATAGAGGTAACCACTAACTTGATTTCTGTGAAATCCTTCCCTTATGTTTTTGTTATTGATTTTCTGATATGCATTCCTGAAACATAGCTTTTTTTACGTTCTTTTTGAATTCTAGATTGTTGTCATACTAGATGCATTACTTTTTATTTTACTTATTTTGATGTGATATTTGAAATAGTCATCCATGCTAATGTATGTAGCTTTAGTAAATTTGTTCCATTGTAAAGACATACTGAAATTTATCTGTTTTACTGTTGTAGACACCTATAATGTTTCTTGTTGGTCAATATTAACATTACTACTAGTAACATTACTATACATGCCTCACAAAATTCATACATGCAAATTTCTCTGGCATATATATCTAGGTATGGAATAGCTGGGGTCATGGATTGCATATAAATTCTACTTTACGAGACAGTTCCAACCTTCTTTTCATAAAGAGTATACCAATAAATTCTCTCAGCAGCCAGACTATGAAATTACATTTGATTCCATATTCTCATTTAACTTGATGTGGACAGTCTATTTTTACTGGTCTCTAAGCATATTTTATTCCACATTTTCCTGAATATAAATGAAACATAATAATTTTTTATATGTTTATTAGATTCTTAGGTTTCATCTTTGGAGAATTGCTTGTTAAATCACCTATACCTTTATTGGGTTTTCTCAATCACTCTCTCTTTCTTTTCTTGGGGGGGGGGTCTGAATTACTTATATATCCTGAATACTAGATCACTGTTAGTTATTTGTGTTGAAAATGTCTTTTCATCTTGGAAGTTGCTTAACATGGAGGTACATTCTCTCAAAAAAATATTTTTTTCTGCCACATGTCAGAAAAATCCACAAGGACTTTTCAGAGTAATCAAGTGAAGGAAATTTGGGCTGCAAATTCATGTGAGTGTGGGTTTGTAATTATATCCTCTCAAGGAGTTACTTCACCCTAGTTTGCTGATTGCAGAGGAAACTTTTCTTTTAGACCTTAGTAGTTTGTGTGTGTGTGTATGGGAAGGGTGCTTCTTTTTTTGGGGGGGGGAGGGTGCTTCTTCATGTTACCCTACGCGTCCAGCCTTTGTAATCCAGTTGTATGTAGAAATTATGTTCTATTAGAACTCTAATCCACAAGGTTGTCAAAGTCACAGCGCAAATTTATCTTGTTTGGCAAATGTCCTTGAGTCAAAATTGACTATAACCTTTCTGGCATCATTTTTTTTTATGCTTCAATTTCTTCCTAGGTATTTCACTAACAAGTTTTTGAGAAGATTTTTAATAACATAAAGTTTTAAATTGTTTTCAACAGAAGAATTGGTCTACTACATTATAGGAACAAAATTCACTATCAACTTAAAAAATTTCCAGAACATTGTATCACTTTGTACCAGGATCTCCTCAACAGCCATTCAATGAAATAGCTCATCTCTCCACTCACCTATTAAAAATCTGTTTCCTGTTTTCTTTTTTCATGTCTTCTTTTTGTTCTGTGGGGCTCTAACCATCCTGCTTTTCCATATTTTGTATTTTTTAAATTATCTTTATCAATGCAATAGACTATAGTCATAGTATATAAGAGTGTGGACACAAATAAAAATAGTGAGCTCATTATTTAACTATTCTAAATTTCACAATGTTGACTTTTAAAATGGAGATGTATTGAAATCTTTTAAATATATTTGTTGTGAAATATTAGGTATAGAAACCTTAATTCTCTGCTGGATCCATGTAGAATACCTGAAAAGTTAGCTATGATTATTATGTTCATGTCAGTGATAACCAATTGCCTTCACAGGGAAAGATTATTAATTTCTAGTAATGACAATCAAAGCCAAAGAAATATCAAACTAAGAATGTAGTTATGGTGTCTAGGAGGCAAGTACAATAATTGCCACATTTTCAAATATTTGCATTTCAACTATTCCTTGAGTACTTGGATTAATCAAGTCTTTGATATGATTTGGGTGTTTTATTCATTGAGAAGTTAATGTTAGAAAATTAAAGCAGTGAGATAGATTATAAATTTAAAAGGACATTTTAATGAGACAAAAATCCTTAAGAAAAGTCAAGAAAATCATTAATAGAAGCAACAAGAGATATTTGGGGATTTTGTAAGTGAAGAAGCAGGATAATATTTGTGAATACGTAGAATCTATAGTGAATAAACAGTAGAATGTGATATATGAAAAAGTCAAGTTTCAATAGAAGGAAAATAGCAATTTGTGGATATAGGCAATAACACTTTTTAATTTTTATTTTATTTTTTTTTAAAGATTTTATTTATTTATTTCACAGTGGGAGAGAGATCACANGGATTTTGTAAGTGAAGAAGCAGGATAATATTTGTGAATACGTAGAATCTATAGTGAATAAACAGTAGAATGTGATATATGAAAAAGTCAAGTTTCAATAGAAGGAAAATAGCAATTTGTGGATATAGGCAATAACACTTTTTAAACTCATTTTACATGTTTTCAAGACTTGTTCAATTATATAGTATCTAGAAAAACATTTTTATAAAAATATGAGTAAACATGTTAGTATATATGAAATAAAATTGGTATTCATATAGAAAGATAATTATTTTCTCAGAAGAAAATGCTTTTTACATTCAAATTATTTAGCTCTAATCATTTCTCTGTGTTTCAATCTTTCTTTTGAATAAAATAAGCTTATTTCTACCTTGGCTTTTCCAATTTATTAAAGTCTTCTCAAAGATTTGCTATTCGTGTAGTAAATATTATTCA
Source organism: Ailurus styani (assembly GCA_002007465.1). Taxonomy (NCBI): domain Eukaryota; kingdom Metazoa; phylum Chordata; class Mammalia; order Carnivora; family Ailuridae; genus Ailurus; species Ailurus styani. The sequence continues at coordinate 10,547,954 of LNAC01000005.1, forward strand.
CCAAACCAATCTTTGAAACATATTTTAAAATCCAATGTAATAAAGATAAATCTTGCCCCAGGGAAATGAATAAAATTTGAATCAATATTTTATTCATGGCAGTGTTAAAACATTTGAACACAAACCTATCTTCAGGACTACTTTATTTAATCAAAATAGGAAAAAGACACTTGGATAAACCCAAAAGTTGTAAGGAATGATACAATTAAAAATATATATTTACTATGCATTTATTATCACTTTTTAATTTAAAGCAAGAAAAATACATCATTTGTAATTATTTTATTTGAGAGATGAACACAATCCACACTTCTGAAAATTATATATTTTACCTTGTTTTATTTTACACTTTTAAATAAACAGACTCTGAGGCTAAAATTCTATAAAATTATCACATATTTTGTCACTTACAGCTTGAAAATTCCAGTGGACAGGAATGTTCATCCATGGGAAAGTTATGAAGCTGAAGGTAACATTCTGCATTAATTGTCAATCTGTTTAAATGAAAAATAGTAAATAATAAGAAATAATTTCAAGCATTAAAAATTCTTTGTCTAATTTTCAAGAATTATTTTGGTCTACAATAAGAGTGGGATATATTAGAAAATAATAATAATTGTAATGTCTCAAAGTTTTAAGTGGTAATATNGCAATAACAGAGTGGGATATATTAGAAAATAATAATAATTGTAATGTCTCAAAGTTTTAAGTGGTAATATTATAACATTCCCAAGTAAGTAAGAAAATTCTAACATTTTCCTCTCCAGCCAACTAAGCTGCCACTGTATACATTTCAGTACAATTTCTGTTTACAGTTAAAAGTTTATACTTCAGGCTCACAACAAACACACATATACAATTAACAGAGCATACAGGGTTAAGCATGGTGATTGTTTTCTATTAAATTTTCATGAACTTCTTTCTATTAAGGATGATTTTTTTTAAAGATTTTATTTATTTATTTGACAGAGAGAGAGAGATCACAAGTAGGCTGAGAGGCAGGCAGAGAGAGAGGAGGAGGCAGGCTCCCTGCTGAGCAGAGAGCCCGATGCGGGCCTCGATCCCAGGACCCTGAGATCATGACCTGAGCTGAAGGCAGAGGCTTTAACCCACTGAGCCACCCAGGCGCCCCAGGATGATTCTTAATAAAATTAGGATGATTCTTGATAAGATATGTTAAGATATGTTCAAGACAATGAATTAAATAAACTTGAATCTTTGTTTAATTCTTTCTTAAGAATGTTTTACTACATTATTGAATTTTATAGCAGGATTGGCTCTTAGAGAAAATCTCAGTCAACCATTTGCTTTATGGGTTAAAACACATAATAGTTACACCACACCCTCTTATGTTTCAAAGGTGAGGGATATCAAGAGGGTTTTCTTTCTTTACTCTTAGTCCCTTTCATATACCAGTTACTCTGAGCTTAAAAAAAAGTTTCCAAAATTATCCACTATTTTAGATTTTAGTGTATGAAAAGAACTCCATATTTCTTTCTTTGTAAATCTGAAAAAGGAAAATTTGCAAGTTTATCAAGTATTAGTATGGAAAATAAATTAGAGCAACTACATTTTTTTCAGTAGTATTACCTTAGAGTATATAGAACTCGTCCATCATTCCAAATTCGAAGCAGACGATTAGGAGTTGTTATCCAATGTGCATCAGATTTTCTTGAGTTTCTGAAGAATGTGTCAGGAATCCAAATTTTCCCTACCATATTACTGTTAAGCATAAGCACTTTCATGGTACTGTTGAATTTTAAACGACTGTCAAACCAGGTTTGGGCAAAAATTATATCTATTGTGTATTCCTGAAAGATAAAAAGAAGGGTAACAACTTATAATAGTAAAGTCACTATTCTAGATGTTTTCTTCAGATGTTTAGATTTTTACATTACAAAGTTTCAGTAAGTACATAGCTCTTAAACTCAGTCCTTTCATATAAAATAGTAAGCCATTATCTTAACTGAGTCATATAAATAAAATCCAAAATTCCTAGTAATAACTGCTTCCCAGTGTGGCTTCGTAAATTTTACTCGAGGCTTTATGATATGTGGGATATAGTCACTTAATATAAAAGCAAATTATCTTAATGTTAACAATTATATTAATTTTTGTGATATTTACATGGAGCAGAAATTTTAAAAATCACAAATAAGTACAAAATCAAGATGCAAATGCTCACCAAATTATCTAAAAGACCTTATATTGTCTTTTGTCCAAAAAATTAATTATAATAATGTGGGTTCACTGTCTTTAAATGTTTCAAAGCAATCACACAGATGAACACACCCTTTTTAAATGGGTATAACATGCCAAGTGCTATGTTGAATTTTGCATGTATCCCATCCTTAAAGCCTTACTTGCAAACCTGTGAAACAAGTATTGCTGTAATCTTTATTTTTAAATCACATTTATTGAGCAATACAGAAGTAAAGTAATTCTCCCCATATCACAGAGGTAAATTGGCAGATGATAAGGAGACTGAGTCACCACAGGCTGAATCCCAAATCCACATCCACCACAACCACATATAATGGTGGTCCTAGTGGCTCCTGATGGGTGCCAGGATCAGAGCACAGGCTGTACCCATTGTCAGCAAGTAACTGTAAATAGGAATTGCATGGTTATGAGAGAACATTCGAGGAAGTGATTAGGTATTGTCTACCTTTGTATCCTGACAAATGCCTGCCATTATAAGCATTAAACTTGATTTAATAAAATTAATGAATAAGAATGCAGTAATTATCAATGCCATTGAGGAAAGTGGTTGTATGTATGTGTGTGTATAACTTTGATATTAAGAGAGAAATAAAGGAGTAAATTGAAAAATAGAAGGTATTATATGAGTTACTTCTGGTGGGAGAGATTGGTTGCTCACTCCTGATATAATGCAAGCAACTGGCCAATTTACCTAGATGGACATATTTAGTATAAGAAATGGAAGTGTAATCGGGAGTGTGACAAATGAATGAAAAAAAGTAAGGAGGATAATAAATAAACAGACTGGAGTCAACTCGTTAATAGGGAAGTTGCATCAAATCCTAATTTCCAGGCAGAATATTTATAATTATAGTTTACATGACTAGAATAGGAGGAAATAGAATAGAGAAGGAATATAGACTAGAAAGGAAAACCTTCTTTTATGTATTTTGTTCTTTTTCTTTTTCTTTATTTATTGAATAAATTTGACATGTAACATGTAATTTAATGTGTACAGCATAGAGCATGCATAAAGTTATTTTGATACATTTATGTAATCTGATTGCCATTGTAGCAATATTTATCATATTACATAATTATGGTACATTGCTGTCTATATTCATTTATCCTGTGCATTAAATCTCTATGGCTTATTTACTACTTACAAGTAGTAAATACTTATACTGTACTTGTACTTGTACTGTACTTATACTATACTTATACTGTACTCTATATAATACTACTGTAATAAGTTGTAAGAACTTATTACAAGTTTGTATCTTAAACACCATCATCTTATCTATTTTGGATGAACAGTGTTGCAATTTGGGAAAGGCATATACGTATTAATAATAATTTAAAATCCAACAAAGCCCTAGACATTATGCAGTTGAGTATGAGATGTGCTTTATAAAGGGGTTAAGCAATATAGATAAACTACTATGAATAATTTGTCCATATTATAATGTAATATGTGATTATTCAGTAATCTCTCTATACATTTAGCCTTTACTGTGTATCATTTTTTTGCATAGATATGAAGACATGAAGTCCTTAAGCGCAAAGACACTTGCATCATGATCCCCTCCTGAAATAGTCTTGATTGCCATGAGGTTCTCAGAGTAATTTAGAGAAAGAGATGACTAAAATTTAGTTTTTTCCAATTTAGTATAAAATGGCACAGAATCAAATTATGCTGTGGAATAGAGGATGAAGCAACTTTTGCAACCAGGTAAGTTCTATATATTCCATAGCCACTAACCTCAAGCTGAGTCATACTGCAAAACATATCTCATAATAATGAAGTGTATTTATTCTGTAGAAGCTTAATCATCTTATTTAGTAACATTAATGGATTGAACATGCATTTAGGTGGGCCAATGGGCCCTCACATAAAATATCACTGGCGTACTTTCTCCCTGAATTTTGTGGAAAATCCTTGGATAGCTTTACAACGGTTACCTTCAAACCCTATTTTGACATGCTTCTCAGGCCAGATGTCTTTTCTTTGGAATAAATTATGATTTACCCAAAGAACCATTCAGAATCTAGCAGTGTAACCTGTGTTAGTGACATGGTTTCTGGTTTTAATAGTAACTGCGAATAAAAGAAAGTCTTACATTCATTCTACAGTGGATCCTAAAAAGAGTATTTAATAACAGTATGTGGCAGAATTTCTTTGTACTTTTGTATGGAATCAAATAGTAGAAACCGCTTAAGATCAAGGATGAGGCTTACATAACTGCTAGGATTATGTCTTGGCAAAGATCCAACATTTGTTGGTAAAGGGAACATCATGCTACCTGATAGGTATACTTGGCTGCAGTGTTCCTACCTAATAGGCCATTAAAGGATGCACTTGAGAGGGAACTAACATGTATAGGGGTGGGATTTAGAAAGCAGCTGTGAATCCTGCTTAGCAGCTGACAGGATCTTTTTTAGAATACCTGTTGATAAAGTGTTAATCTCCATTGAAGGAGTTATGATTTCTAAAGTGCAAACTCTCTGAGTAGAGTGTCTTAGGGGAAATGGGAAAATTTTTCTACCCATAATTATTCCCTCAATCTAGGACCAAGAAGGAAAGATATAGAGCGTGTGTGTCTTGATAATCCAACCTTCCTAAACCTTTTACAGATGCTAATACTTCCAAGCTCCTTTAAGTTGCTAATCCTTAATAAGTGCTTCACTGAGATAAGAAGGTCATTAAAGTTTGTGCTGTTTTATATGTAATCGAAAAATCCAATTTCATTTACTCATTTGTATTAGTGTAACTTCCAGAAAATGATCAAACTGTGTTATTGTTCTTCATGTTCTTATCAGAGGTTATAATTATCTGCATAAGAAATAAGCAAAAGAAACATGAAAAGGAGTGTCCATTCACTCAGGACAACAAGTACAATAGCTTCCAGTATAAGCACTTTGCAATAAGGAACAGCAGATTTAATGTTTGAGTACATTATGTACTCAATGTACATTACGACAGTTTGTTTTATTGCAAGTTAGCTGAGAAAACAGCATGAGTGAATAAAGGTGAAGAAGTGAGTCATCTTGATTTCTAACTCAATCAAATCAAAACATAGTTGATGAAAGTGTGTAGCCCATAACCTTCTTACTGTATGGTCAGACTTGCAATTATGCACATGTCTCACATTTAATAGAACTAGTTAATTCAATATTATTGTCTTTCTACTAATGGAAGAAACTTTACACAAAATGCAGACCTGCCTAAATAATTAATATAGGTGGGTAATTTCATCATAAAGCTTGTTTGATCCTGAACTGATCTTCATACCCTGGCATTAATCTCTCCCTAAACTAGCTATTCCTGTGGCCAAAATGCTGGGCCAAGTAATGAACTGTAAGTCCTAATACTTCATGTGTTAATTTTATGCACTATACTTAATCATACATTTCCTATTAGCTACTTATTCTAAAATATTCAATATACAATTTCAAAGAGTAAAACACCAAACTCAAATAATCACAGATAGCTAAACCTTACAAAGGATTCAAATTAAAAAAATTCTAGTTCTTAAAAGTTTAAAATACACTAGAGAAGATAGAGTTAGATTCTAGATGTATGTAATAGGTAACCTAAAATCTGGGGTGGGAACTATCCTTACGAACCTGTTTCAGTCAGTGTTCCCCAGAGAAAGAGAAGCCATAAGATGGATGGATGGGTGGGTGGATGGATGGACAGACAGAGAGACAGAATAGATAGATTTATCTTAAGGTTTTGACTCAGGAAATTGTGAGGGCTTCAAAAGCAAAAACTTGCAGGGCAGGCCAGGAGACTGAAGAACGAAGAGTTAATGTTTCAGTCTTAAGTCAGAGACCAGTCTGGTGGCAGAATCTCTTCTTCCTGGAGGGACCTCAGTCTTTTCTCATAAAGTGTTATCTGATTGGATGAAGCCCATCCACTTTATAAAGGACGAGTTGATTTACCCAAAGTCTACTGATTCTCACATCTAAAAAATATCTTCACAGCAACATCTAGACAAATATCTGGGTACCAGAGCTTAGCCAAGTGGACACAAAAGATAGACCATCGCAGAGCTTTGACAGCAGGAATGGACATTCATCATTTCAGGAAGCCTTAAAAAATTATGCATGTGTGGACTTGCTAGACAAATTAAAATGACCAATTTTTGTGGTGGGAAGAATCATATTTCCCCAGCTCATGTTTCTATGTAAATCTACACCCTTCATTTTGTCCTATCTCTCACTCACTCTACCTCTCAGAGAAGTCTGTTCTATAATTCTCAATTGGCTAAATGTAATATATATATATATATATATATATATATATATGAAATCATTTCTTAATAAATTCTAGTCTCTTTTTCATTCTCTGAACTCCAAACTTGGTCAGAATAATCTCTCTCAAAGACTTAATGGAAAGCTGGAGTCAGTAGGTGCACAGGAGTACTGGCAAAGCCATGAGTTCAGATTCCTAACCCTATTCTACATTCTCACTTCAATCACTAATGAGAAAGGTTTGTTTGCCTGTCTTCTATGCATATTTGTCAGTGGATTCAGAATCCGTGAAGAGGGATAAAAATAGGAGATTTTTTTGGTCCTTTCAAACACCAAACATGCTCCAGAACTTATAGATTACCATTTTCCCCCATACAGATATCCACTTGTTTAGAAGTTCTCAGATTCAATTTTGGCACTGCATAAAGGTAATAATATTTGGAATTCTATTTTTCAACTGAAGGACTCCCAAATTAAGTCATACGATTTATGTTTATTTGTCATATGCTTTGCAAAGTAATTCCAAAACGTTACCTGCCTTAAGATTACCGCATGGGATCAAACATACAACATTGCCTATCCCCCGTAGTATTCATAGGAGAATAACAGGCGTGGCTGTCCTCATTCAGGGCACCTGATGCTAGGATGAGAAAAGTCTTGGACATGTCAATAATATCTCTTTCTATAAGTCTACCGTGAGAAATCCACTACTTCAGTTCTTGAAATTTTAAATAAGGTCCTCTAAGCATTTATAAATTTGTGACTCTAACCGTCCACAGTTATGCATGCCCTGAGAAGTTTCATCAAAATTATGACCTACTGATACTGAAAATCACATGGAAGGACAATTCCTTGAAACAATTCTAGGAACTTCCCCAATGCACAGGCATCAGAAGGCTATTTATTGCCATCCCACTTTTCTGAGATGGATTTGAAAGAGGAACAGATATGCACATGAAGTGTGTGGCATCTGCAACACAGAGAGCTGAAGTGAGAAACAAAGACAATCTGGAAGGCAAAAGAAAGGCTTTCTAGATTCACCCTAGCACTGCATCAAGCACAAAGACAGAAACTTTTTTTTTTTTAAAGATTTTATTTATTTATTTGACACAGAGAGAGAGAAATTACAAGTAGGCAGAGAGGCAGGCAGAGAGGCAGGGAGAGGAGGAAGCAGGCTCCCTGCTGAGCAGAGAGCCGGATGCGGGCCTCGATCCCAGGACGCCGAGATCATGACCTGAGCCGAAAGCAGAGGCTTTAACCCACTGAGCCACCCAGGCGCCCCAAAGACAGAAACTTAAGTGGCTACAGAAAAAGCACCCAAGTGAAGACCCTAACATATAGTCAAGAGAAATCCAGATTCTTTTCAGTATGGATAGTTGGACTATTCTGAGTCCATGAGGTGAGACTGCATTTAGAGGGGGAAGTTTAGTGTAGTGATTAGGAATGAATGCTACCACTGGGAAAACTTCTGGGGTTTGAATTCCGAATATAACAATTTTCAGTTGACTTTGAGTAAATTTCCCAGCCATTTATGGCTCACTTCCTCCTCTTGAATCCCTGCTAACTGTAGTACATAAGGTTCTTGCTAATATTTAACATAAATTACTTAAAACAATGATTTCACACATAGTAAGTATTCTATAATATTATGGTCATAAAAATGAAGGAAAGACTTCATATCATTTAAAAAAGGGAACAACAGAGCTTTTGCAAACATTCCAATTTACAAAGATTATAAGACACAGCCATGTAATGCCTCCTCTGGAAGACATGAACATTTTATAGACGTAGTTTTATTTTTGAGGAAATTTCTTCCTGTATAGAAACACGTAGGTCCAATATGAAGATTCTAAGTCATAAAAATTCTCTAGCTTCTGGGAAGCTATAAATATTCATATTATTTGCTCATTTGCAAAATTTGAATCAGCTAATCAGTTTTTGTTTCAGGAAATATTTGGCCCACTCAAAACTTGGGACACCAGCTGAGTCTTGTTTTTCTCCCACCTCAGGGGCCACTCCTTCTCAGTCTCCTTTGCTAGTTCCCCTGCATCTTTCATATGCCTCAGCAATGCAGTGCTCCCGTTTAATAACACTCAGTTCCCTTCTCTTCACTCCCAAGATAATCTCATCCAATCTTATGACTAAGTATCACATATATAGTCTGAAGAATGCAAAAGCTATATTCCAAATGCAAATACTTCCCCTGAAATCCCACAGGCATGTATAACTGCCTCTGTAATGCTTTCATTTGGATAGTTAATAGACACCTCAATCTTAAAATTTTGAAATAGAACCCTAGATCTTCGTTATTATCCAAAAAAAAAAAACCAAAAAAAACCCTCTTCTCCGTTTCATTATATGACAACTTTATCCGTCTAAGTTTCCAGTGAAAAAATCTTGAAGTCATTCTTGATTTCTCTTTTTCTCTACAATTCCACATCTGATCTTCAAAACACCTTGGCATCACCATTTTCATGTCACTTACAAATTCTGACAAATTCTCATTTGTTTCACCATCATCAACTTTTTTCTTGATTATTGCAATTATTTGTAACAGGTCCCCTGCTTCCACAATTGACTTCCTATAGTTTATTCTTCACTCAGAAGGATGATAGTCTCACTGAAAATATTAAGTCATATCATATCACTCCTCTAATCAATACTTTTGTATCACATTCCCGTCTGTATTCATTCAGCCAAAAAAAAAAAATCCCAATATCCTTTTAATGTATTAAGGACTCCCGATGATCTGAATCCTTTTTTACGCCTGGTGTAATCCTGAATTACGCCAACTTCCCCTACCTCTTTTAACCTTGTTAATTTTACTACAAACACTACTGTTCTTGTTACATGCACATTCTTATCTCAGAGACTTTGCTCCTGCTAATTCTCTCTGGCAAAGCACTCTCCAGGTATCTGCCTGACTTTCTTCTTTAACACTATTGATTTCTATTCAACTGTCACCTAATGAGTGACACTTCCCTTGGCTACAACATAAACTAAAACTTCAACACCATCCTGGCCTTTCCTATCAAGTGCTTCACCTCATTTCTCTTTATTCATTCATTACCACTTCATATGTTATACATTTACTTATTTTATAGTGCCTCCCAACTAGAATGTAAGCTCCATGAAGGCAAAGGGTATTTGATTTTTCAATCCTATAATCTGAACTCCTTTTTTTTTATCAAGCATTCTTCTTTTACTTAATATTTTTTTATTTGAGTATAATTGACACATGATGTTACATTAGTTTCAGGCATATAACATAGTGATTCAACAACTCAATATGTTATACTCAGATCACCACAAGTATAACTACCTTCTGTCACCATGCAATGCTATTACAATACCATTGACTATATTCCCTATGCTGTACCTTTTATTCCTATGTCTTACTCACTCCATAACTGGAAGACAAAAACTTCCACCACCCCCCTTACCCATTTTGCCCAACCTCTACATCCCTCCCCTCTGGCAATCATTGTGCACTATTGGTGGGAATGTAAATTGGTACAGCCACTGTAGAAATAGTATGGAGCTTCCTCAAAAAATTAAAAATAGGAATATGATATGATCCAATAATTTCACTACTGGGTATTTACTAAAACAAAAACACTAATTTGAAGAGATATACACACTTCTATGTTTACTGCAGCATTATTTACAATAGCCAAGATATAGAAGCAGCTCAAGTATCCACTGATAGATGAATGGATAAAGAAGATATGAGATATGTGTGTATATCACACAATACACTATGGAATGTTACCTAGCCATAAAAAGGATGAAATCTTGCCATTTGTGATAATATGGATGGACCTAGAGGGCATTATGCTAAGTGAAATAAGCTAGACAGAGAAAAACAAATACCATAGGATTTCACTTATATGTGGAATCTAAAAAATAAAACAAATTAATAAACAACAAAAAATCAGGCCTGTAAACTCAACTCTTAAAAATAGTGTCTGGCATATAAAAGACAATAAATCGTTGTTTATGGGATAAATGGATGATACATACATTTTAATCCTTGCTGTCTATAATGCATTTGAATTAATCTTCAAGAATTAGGCCAAAAAGCTCATAAGTTCATGGCTGAGTTCATAGTTACACAGGTCTATGATCTAAAATAGGTTATACAAATACTTTTTTTACCTCTGCAACATGCGAGAGAAGGTTACATTCTAATTGGAGAACCTATAAGTACACAGCATGACATCTGGAAAGAAATAATCTTCACGGTTACTATTAAAAGCATGGTAAGGAATTCTCTGCAACAGATGATTGATATTCAGGTGAGAACCCTGCTTCTTAGAGAAGCCCTATCACCAATGAACATCTGTGTTCCATCTATATGGGTAATATTTGTCATTGATTGGTTCAGTCCTAGAGAGCTAGATTCTTTGCTCTGTGGTCTTAGTGTGACAAGTATTCCTGCATCTGTTACACTGTATTAAAAATGTATTCCTCAAAATTTGAATACTTGAAATTTGTTAAAAGGATAGATCTCAGGATGCCTGGGTGGCTGTTAGGCATCTGACTCTTGGTTTCAGCTCTGGTCATGTTCTTGGAATTGTGAGATCGAGCCCCGCATTGGGCCCCTTACTCAGAGTGGAACCCGCTTCAGATTCTTTCTGTCTCTCCCTCTCCCTCTCTCTCTCTCTCAAATAAATAAATAAAATCTTTTAAAAAAAAAAAAAAGGATGGATCTTAAGAGCTCTCACTACACATACATGCACATACACACACAAAGAAGAAAAAAGGTAACTATATGAGGTGATAGATATGTTAATTAGCTCGGTTATGGTGATCACTTCACAAGGTGTATGTATATCAAAACACCAAGCGGTACTCCTAAAATATATACAATTTTTATTTGTCAATTTTACCTCAATAAAGCTGAAAGAAACATTTCTTGCTGTTAAAATTGGTCTTTCTATCTAAGCAAGAAGGAACATTATATTTGGAAATGATATATTTAGAGGGAATCTGCATGCCTCATGTTTTAAATTATTTATATAAATTACCACTTTATAGATTCTTTCCACTGTCTATATTCTTAATGCAGAAAATGAATTTTCTGACACTCAGTCTGCTGTTAGAATGGCATTGTTTATACTGCTTTAAAAGCAATGACTGTCAGTGTTTACCTCAGTAGTTTGGATATAATTGTGCATATCACAAAGCTGAGTGTTCTTATGAGAAAATCCAAGGTTTAGCACACAATTTGCAGAATTTCTACTATAGAAATTTGTCACAATTTCCATGATTATAAAACATCAAATGTTAAGACATTTAAACAAGTCTTTTCTCCTTCACATTTTAATTACATTGCAGAGAAATTGATGTTAATTCAGATTCACTGCCAATCTAAGACCTAAAACTTCAGTATTTTATTAAAATCCTTTCCACTAAAAAAATATAAAAATAACACATTGAATAAGCACTAAGGCATTGTCTTTTAATTATAAGCATGATTTTAAATACATGTCAGTAATCAACAAAATGGTTCTGGGTATATCGAAAGAGAGTATTATAGTGAGAAGATGTGATACAGTGTAAAGAACACTGGTTGGATGGAAGCAGGAAATCATACCATATTTTAAAATCAGTGATTTTTTAGAATATAATGCTGACCAAGTCTCTTATTCTGTCTCACTGGAAAAATAAGGGCACGAGGCAAGATCATTATTATGATTATCCTGAGCTCTAAAGCCTGGTGATCATGAGAACATTGTTGATAATGAGAATGTTATAAAATGTTAGAAATTAATTTTTTTATTATGTTAGTCACCATACAGAACGTCATTAGTTTTTGATGTAATGTTCCATGATTCATTATTTGCGTATAACACCTAGTGCTCAATGTTTTAAACATAAACAAGGATAAAGGCTAAAATGGACATGATGTCTTTCAATGACTCTTCCTCAAAAAAACACTTCTGAGCTATAGGTGTTTTTGTTACTTTCACTTAATCCCACTTAATTTCCACTAAATTGATTGTTGAAAATATCTTCAGGCAATGGCCACTAAACTTGGTTGACTAGAAGTCTTTGAAGAGCATTTCAACATTCTGATTCCAGGTCCCTGTCATGAATTACTGAATCAGAATCTCCTGGAGAAATGACTGAGAATTTGGACTTTTTTTTTTTTTATAAAAAAATGTTATTTTCTTATATAGAGTTTGGGTTATAAAAGCTTGGAAATTTTGACGAGATTTTATCCCTTCCTCAATGCATTTATATACTATACCCACTAGTTTTCTGTATAGCACAAAACAAAACAAAACAAAAGAACAAAAAAGAAAAGAAAAAAGTAAAAGAGAGAGAGAGAGAGAGATCCTTGCTATACAGAATAATAGATTCCTAGTTATGAACCTTAGGGCCTTTAAACACTTTTTGCAGTCAGATGGGAAGATTCATGTAGCATTCCCTCAAACTGAACCATGTAGGTTGTCATCTCTCTAAATATAACCTCCCTTTATTAATCAGCATATGATAACTTGTGTGTGTGTGTTTCAGAGAAGTTTGGTTTTTAACATTCAACTAAAATATGTACCTCTACACAATTTTAGAATGCAGTCTTCTAAAAGCATGAAATATTAACCCCTTGAAGTTACCGCAGGCCATGTTGAAATACCACTACTTGTGCAAAACAGCCTTTTCTTAGACATTTATTGTTTTGTTATGTTTTTATATTATTAGTGAAGCATTAACACTTGTCACTCTCCTTCTATACATAAATTTTATATTGAGATACAAAACAATTTAAGTGGTAGCTTATTAACTTTGGGTTCAGTATCGAAAGTCCTTGGTAGGTACCGTATGACCCAAATAATTCAATTCAAACAAAGAGGTAAAAAAGGAGGAATCAAGAGTATGTCTGAATCAATTGTAATAAATGAAATAGTGACTTGGAGCAGCTGGGAAGAAAGCAAGACTAAAATCAGCTATTAATCACATGTATGAAAGTCATGAGTTGAAACAACTATCATTCTGCCAGAACTTTCCCTTTTAAGACTAGCCTAAGGCCAGATCCACCAAGTGGTAGGGGCTCATTCTACAATGTTCTATATTTACTAATTCATAAAGGACTCAAATTGGAGCTAACCCGGGACTCTCTACCTTGAGGCATATCATTAGAAAAGAATTCAAAATAGACACCTCCAAAATCTGACCAAGATGTGTCAGAGATCTCAGAGGTGTTTATACTTATATCCTAAGGAAATAATTATGGGCAGCCAAAGGATGTTGATAACATTACTTTTAATCACAACAAATTGAAAACATTCCGATTGTTAAATAATAGATTATTAATATATTATGGTACAAATACATCCCCTAAAAATATGCAATATTTAAAGATATTTTTAAGAAGTAATTAAGTAGAATAGCAATCATGATACAATAAATGGAAAGATACAAAGTTATAAAACAATATGTATAATATAGCATTTGACAAAACTATGTATATAAGATATTAAAATGATAACAATGATTACCACTGGATAATGATAATCAAAATATTTTTTTTCCTTTGGCCTAAATGGAATTTCTAATTTTCCCACATTGGACATTTATTTCTTTATAAGAAGAAAAAAATTTATGAAATTTTTTAAGAAAAAAAAGCATAGGGTCACCATTTATAACTTAAAATAAATATAGGTTCACACATGGCATTCTTCCTGGCATTTCCCCTTCTGTTTTGATCTGAAATGCATTTTTTAGCTATCCTTCCTACTAGGTTTTATGCTTCTCTGAAGGAAGCAAGTCATATCTTTTATAACTTAGCAGCAAAAGCACCAATTGTCACGATACAGGTAGTAAATAAATATAAGACAAAACCACAAAATAAAAATTAAAATGTATTTGTTTGCATCAATAAATAATAAAATTATTTTAATAAGTTTTGGAGATTCAGAGATTAATTTAATTTCCTAATCTTAGGACTTTAACTTCCTATGTATGGGGCAGTCTGGATCAAAGCATAGAGATGAAAATAACATTCATTCGCTTATAACTTTTAATTTTATCTCTGCTAGTGTTGAATCAAAAAGTACCTAAATTTTATGCTGTTTTAAGATGAAGCTCGTGAAAAGAAATAGATTTTAGAGTATCTAATGCCAAAAGAATTAACATAATATGCAGAAATAAAAAAATTAAATCCATGGAAACAAGCCTTAAAATATTGTACAAACCAAGCAAATAAACTTAAAATTGTTAAATATAAATGTACTTCATAAGTACTTTAACTCATCACAGCCAAGAAAACAAAACCCTTTGTCTTCCCTCCATTAGCATATTCAAGTCGATTATCCAGATACAAAAGTATATATATCTTTTTTTTCCATGCTTTGTTGTTTCATAATTCCTCAAGTTAATGTATTGTCCAGGAGTGACTAATTCCTGCTAATATAGTAAAAAAAAAAATAAACAGGGTTTCTTTGATATGTAGAAGCTATGTCTAAGACATTACCTCCTTCAATCTAGAAGCAGCAGAGACAAAAAAGAGAGAGATGGACAGAGAGAGAGAGAGGGAGAAAAACCAGTTGAACGTTAGCACCAATTGCATGAGACACTGAAAAAATGTGTTCCTTGCAGTGTAAGAAATTCTTAAAGAAAAAAATCTCTGGATGGACACCAGCTTCCTCAATATATCTAGCATGTTTAAACATTAGTTATATGTCTGGGGAGCTTATTATCAAAAATGAGTGATAAGATAAAGTAAAAAAAGACGTAAAACTCATCCCTCATCATTTTCACGCAGATTATTAACTATACCCCCCCGCATACACACATTTGATGCTTGGTCGATCCCCTTAAATGAATGGAATAAAATTGGATCGCTGGGAAAATCCTTTATTTCCATTCCATAATGAATCATGTTTAGGACTTTTGTAGTTCTACATATACTTTTGCTTAAGAATGCTTTGTTTTGGGATGCCTCGGTGGTTGAGTCAAGCATCTGCCTTCAAGTCATAGTCCCAGGACACGGGGATCAAGCCCCACATCAGGCTCCTTGCTCAGCAGGGAGCCTGCTTCTCCTTCTGCCTACCCCTCCACCTGCTTGTGCTCTCTCTCTCTCTCTCTGACAAATAAATATATAAAATATTTTTTAAAGAAAGAGTGTTTTGTTTTGTTTTGTTTTTATAGGGAATAGTTGGATTTTCCTTTTCTGATAAAAGGACTCTGAAAGGGAGGATTATTTTTAAATATGCCTATAGTAGCCATGAGGAAAGCCTCTGGTTTTTGCTAAGTTTACTTAAGTGTTTGTGTCCTGCTGAACGTCTTATAGTCATCTCCAGCCAGTAGTTATTTTGGAGTTCAGCCCAGCTGATGCCCCAGCTACTTTCTAAGTTGTGCTTCTCATAACTGGTGCCCTGATTCCTCTGCTCTGCCTCCATTACCAAGGCCAATTGCAATTTAATGCGGGAAGAATCTATTCAGCTTCAGCTCTATACTCTAGGACTGTGTGATGTATCACTCTGGCAGTTAGAATGATATAAAGTAAGTTCTTCAGACATGTACTGGAACCTCATTCTTTTTTCAGGTTTTTATTTAAATTCCAGCTAGTTAATGCACAGCACAATATTCCGTTCAAGTGTACAACAGAAAGATTTATCATAAATGATGAAGGCTGACTTTTAAGTCACCTGGTGCCTGTCACCTGTTTCACCCATCCTCCCTCCCTCTCCTCTCTGATAACCATCAGTTTGTTGTCTATAGCTGAGTCTGTGTCTTGGTGTGCCTCTCTCTCTCTCTCTTTCTCTCTTTCCCACTTTGCTCATTTTTTCCCTTAAATTCCATATATGACTGAGATCATGTGGTATTTATCTTTCTCTGACTGACTTATTTTACTTAGCATAACAACACCTTCTAGATCCCTCTATATCCATCCATGTCTTTGAGTTTGTTTCTCTCTCTGGGCTCATGATTTCCAAATGCTCGTATCAGTAATCTCTTAATATTGGACTATATAAGGGTGTACCAGTTTCTATAAGTAAACCCATGTCCAAATTATATCTGTAACTTTCTTTCTTGTTTTTATTTCCAGAAATATTCAGAAAGGTTTTTTGTTGTTTGTGGTTTTTTAAAAAGTTTTATTTAAATGTTTTGCGTTGCCTTTTAACCAACACCAGAAAGAGAAAAATAATTTTGCCCTTCCAAACAGGAGTGTCACTTCAGAAAGGAGTGGGCATGCGTATTGAGAGCTGGGAAGTGTCTGCCTCTCCAGGCTGCTCTTCCCAGCCCTGCCGCCCTGTGGTTGGATGGTCAGTCCAAGGAGTTCACTTTCTGGGAGCCCTGGAGTGAGAGAGCAAACCCGTATCCTGCAGAGAAGGACTTGGTCTCTTCTGCAGGTAGGGATATGAGCATGGTGGGGCCTGGTGGTTCCAGAGAGGAAAGGAGTGGAAAGGTTAGATCTGGAATGTTCCATGGAAGCTCCAGGGCTTCCAGGTCTGGAAAATATGTTTGTTAGAAAAATAAGATGATTTGAAAATTTCTGCGGTCTGTGTTGTCCACCTACCCCACGAGAAATCTACTCTGTTTGCCAAAGGTGGCAGCAGGGAGGGAACAGAGACTGGAGGCCAGGAAATGGTCTGGCCCCAGTGGAGGATTGAAGAGGAGAGTGAGGTAGGCAGTGGTCTTTGGTTTCCTGGGTCCTCTTTCTGGCAGCTGTAGAGGTTATGAAGACCCCCACCTACCTGGCCCTTGAGGTGTGGGCTCCCAGGCTGCGGCTAGTGCTGAAAGTGGAAGGCTGGCCATCTGTTATGAATTGGTGGGTGCCCAGGCCCTGGGCCCTCAGAATACCCAAGGGGAGCAGGGCCAGCTGGAGGAGCAGGGGGCCTGGAGACGGGCTGCTTTCCAAGCTGGCCAAGGCACAGTGCTGATGGTTGACACTGATGTAGGCCATGTTAAGCCATCACATGGGGAAATGTAGTTCTGCTTTGGATGCCGTACAGCAGGTGTGCCATGAGACCCTTGGTGAAGACGACTACATCTTCCCTGTCATAGGTCTCATGGTGCAGGGCATGGGAGACTGCACCTGGTAATTTCTGGGAGCATAGTCCACCATGGAGACATTCTCTTACGGATGGCCTACTACTTTGTATTCAGGCCCCTTGCCATACAGGATGGCGGTGAAGGGCTTCTTGTCTGTATCACTCACCACAGGGGCCAGACCAGAGATTGAGTTGCCGGGGGGTGTACCTGCCAAAGACAAAGGCATGGGAGTGGTCCACAGTGACAATGGTCAGAATGTCTTCCAGGGAATTCATGGTGCATGTCTACTTGGGCTTTTCCTCCAAGTTATACCAGGAATTTTAATCTATCACTGTTTCTGTACTTATTCCCCTTATGTGTTTTTTACATATAAGGATTTTTATTTATTTATTTGAGAGAGAGACAGAGGGAGGGAGAGAGTGAGCAGGAGCAGGGGTGGGGGTGGGTAGGGGCGATGGTAAAGGGAGAGGGACAAGCAGACTCCCTGCCTAGCAGGGAGCCTAACATGGGGCTCTATCCCAGGACCCCAAGATCATGACCTGAGCCAAAGTCAGACTCTTAACTGACTGAGCCACCCAGGAGCTCCCTTATTCCCCTTGTATTGAGCCTTCTTAGTTACTATTATTTCATTTTGGAATCACTAGATGTCTTATTGATTTTGACTTGATTCAGAGACTTGCTATGCCCCTTGAATGCTGTTTTAGCTCGTCAGAGGGTAACCTGCAATTGTTTTATTATCCTGAGACACTTACCCAAAAGAGTAAAATCACATAATTTCTCCAAAATCCCTAACATTACGACCTTAAAAAACATTTTAATTCCAGGCTAAAAACTTCTATTAACATCTTTTTTTGCCTTCAGTTCTGATTGTATATTTTTGTTCTGTTTATATTTGAGTACTTTTCATTATTAACTTTTTAAAATTTTTAATTCCAATATAGTTATGATACAGTGTTATATTAGTTTCAGGTGTATAATATAGTCATTCAGCAACTCTAAACATTACTTAGTGCTCATGCATAAATCAGAGTTTTAATTAAAGCACACATAGTTGAAAACCCTTTGTCCAAATTACTTTATTCTTGTTCAGTCCTCATTAGTGCATCTGTTACTCACCTTGAATTTAAATTCTCAAGATGTAAACTATAGAATTAATCTATTTATTGACTAAATTATACATTTATTCAATGTTCAATTATTGAATATCCTATTTTTTTGATAATGATACCAAGATTGAAGTCATTAATCTAACCCTGAAAAAGAGTAAAGAAAAGCATATCTTATTATAGAATAATGTTGTTTTAGGTATTATCAGTAATCTAAAAAGATATTATTTTATGTAGCTAGGTTTAAAAAATAAATAACCATTTTTCATGAAGCCAAGTTTTGACTAATTAAAAAAAAATAAAACTGTTAAGCTAATATATTAGTTTTGTTCCTTACCAGTAACTTAAATTGTATGAATTATTAAGGGGGGGAACCTATCCTCTTGGTTGCCTAATTACACTCAAATCTACTTGCTTGATTACACTCCTATTAAAAACAATTTTGTTCATTTTATGAAAACTGAATTCTAGTTTTCTTGCATTGTTTAGTTAAAAGTCTTCTATGTAAACTGCTCCTTATGAACCACAGTATGACAATGTTTCTCCTTTAATAAACACTATCAAGTATTCTATGTCTTTTTTTCTTGTATGTGCTTTAGTATCACCAGTTTTAATAGCAATTTCATTTAATTAGCTTTTTAAAAAACTATCACTGGCCAAGGTTACAAGCGTGTAGTTTGCCTACTGGGAAAACTAAATCTTTAATACCATGAAACTTTTATATAGAAAGATCACCATAGAAGTTTCTCAGTAGCCATTCTTATCAAAGTATCTCTGGAATACTAACACAGCCTTGAATCCTATTTCTTTTTATTTTAATGACCACATTTTTTAAATGAATTCATTCAAATTAAAAACAAGAGCACAAGACTAAATATATGCAATTCAGAAAATGCTGATGTCCATAAGGTCTAATGGGCTTATCTTCTTTAAGCATTGGTTAATTGGAAACTAAACATTTTAAGATTCTCTTAAGGAGAAAATTAGCATTTTGGTAATGTATTACTTTATAAAATTTCATATTTGCATAATGTTAAATTAATATACACAGGTATATAGAATGCTTTATCTTTACACAAATCAGCAGTTTGTTTAGGAATTCAATTGGGGCAGAGCAAATACTCAAAAATGTATTGGAACTTTCCTTTACCTTGGTTTCTTTGCCACTGTTTTACCTCCATTTTCTTGCCAAACTTGCTGATTCTTTTACCACCTCAGCTTCATCTTTCAGGTCCTCAAATGTATGCGTTCCTTAAGGTCTAATATTTATACCTTTTTTCTTCCTTTACTAAGAGTGTTGTTTCCATCTCTATGAGGTTTAGCTAATTGCTCCAGCTCTAACTTTCTCCTGAGAGCTCCTCAGTTCAGATTCTTATTCAAGTTCAACTTATTTCCACAGTCAGTTCATATTCATTTGCAATAAGGAGACAAAGATGTCAGTTGTGGTGTGGCCAAAATGCCGTCAGTACACTAGTCAATTCAGGGAACTGTGAAAGTTAATGACAATCACGTAGCCCTCATATTAAGTAAGAGAAAAAAATGGGGGCTGACAGTAATATGGTAGGAATCAGCAGACATAGGCAATTGTTAGGCATAATGGCTATTCAGATAAAAAAGTGCTTAAGGCCTGTAAGAAAGGGATGATTTGAATGTTGTACTATAAATGAGGTATAAGAGAAAATCAGCGAAGTTTTAAGAATTATATTTGGATGGTGTTATGGGCTGAATTGTATCCCCCTAAAATTCATAGTTGAAGCCCTAAACTCCAGACTATGAATTTGGGGTTACCTCAGAATAGAAGATCTATTGCCCAGACTACAGCAACCTCTAAACTGGTCTCTAATCCTCTTAATGGTCTTGTCCATCTTCCACACTGTTGGAAGAGTGATCTATTAAAAATATAAATTCACTTATGATACCTTCCTGATGAAAAGTTTCCATCATTTCTCTGATCTACGGGGTTACAATTCATACAACACACTTCCTGTTATGGCTGAGAAGACCCTCCTTAATAAGGACCATAGCATTCTGTCTGCCTCACTTCCTTACTTGCACTTTATGTTGCAGTGTTATCAAACCCCTGGAAGGTCGCCTGATCTTATCAGGTTTTTGCATTCCTACATGACCTTGTGCACGCTCCCCACTCTTCCAGTAAGTCCTTTTCCTTCTCTATTTTCCCCTCAGTCCTTCTGGTTATCTCTTTCCAGATTTCTTCAGGGATCTACTCTTGATGGATCAGGTGATAATTTTTCATGCCCTAGTGTAGTTCCTACCAATACAGCATGCTGGAGTAAGAGGCTACACATTCTTAGATAGGGGATATTTTAGCGCTAGTCCCTGAACCTGGCACACAATCATTTCACAGTTGCCCTGGATTCTTTCAGGATAAGTTATCAGAATTCATCACATATCCATTCTATTATGGGGGGGTATATACTCAAGAACTCTATGGCAGACAATTATTTTTAATATTCATCACTCACCATATTTATGGGATCAACTGGTCCAATGCTGTTTACATAAACATCGGTTTCAATTACCGTGGGCCTCACTGCAAAATACCAACAGAAAGAATGGTCAAAGGTAAGATCAGAGGTTGTGTTAAGTAAATTTTAGCTTTAAATAAATTTTCATAAATAACACTTACCATTTAAATAACAACATATTCTTTATTAGGGAATGAAGAAACATTGCCCATTAAAAAACACAAATGTCCTTTCAGTTCACAAATCAATTACATAAGTAAAAGTTAACATTTTTAACTAAAAATTTTATTTATTTATTTATTTTTTTAAAAGATTTTATTTATTTATTTCACAGAGGGAGAGAGATCACAAGGAGGCAGAGAGGCAGGCAGAGAGAGAGGGGGAAGCAGGCTCCCCGCCGAGCAGGGAGCCCGATGCGGGCCTCGATCCCAGGACCCTGAGATCATGACCTGAGCCGAAAGCAGAGGCTTTAACCCACTGAGCCACCCAGGCACCCTAAAAATTTTTTTTAAAAATTATTTTTTATTTTAGAGCAAGGGATGGGACAGAGGGAGAGGGAGAATTGCAAGCATACTCCATGCTGAGTGTGGAGCCTGACTTGGGGCTTGATCCAAGGACTATAAGATCATGACCTGAGCCGAAATAAAGAGCTAGATGCTTAGCCAACTGAGTCACACCGGCACCCCCTAAAAATATTTTAACATACAACCTAAAAATATTATAAATATCTAAATCCTTCACTAAAATTAAGGAAGTTAATTTAATAAAATTTGCTAGATAATTTGCTCTCTGCAATATGATAGGATTTTAGAATTTAAATGGATATTTGAACCTAAATATTATGCAATTCTACTTAATGCCTATCAGTTGTGCGCTGGTAACTGTTTAACAGCCTTGCTCCCATAGTGGGTCAGGAGGAAGCCCTGATTTGTAGCTTTTGCCAATATCCATAGGTAAATATTCCCACAATGGCTGGTTTAAGGATACAAACGTGAAGTCACTGAATGCAGAGTTGGGACAGTATCTAGTAAGTAGCTACTGTGAGCCAGTACAAGTATGTTCTAGCACACAATGGGGCTTGAAGCATGGTTATGAGGATTAAAGGAGATAATGTCTGTAAAGCATCCACCTTCAGGTCTGATTCTTATGAGGAGCTTTATAAATATTTGTTCTTACTTCTTTCTCCCCTGTTAACAACATCCCTTTAGGTTGTTTATGTTGGCTCCAGACTTAGGTGTATTTTTATTTAAATTTCACAGAGCATATTATATAGATATGACTATGGATTTCGTCTATTGTGTTTTGTATGTAACCATTTGTGTTTTCCTAGTACATCTTAAATGGTATATACTGTATATCAGTATTTTTATAGTCTGTCAAAACATGTAGTGCTGATCAGCCATTTAAATGTTTATCAAATGACATGATTTATGAATACCTGCAATACTGCCCTATTGGATTATGATTTTTTGTTTGTTATGAAAAATATTTTCAAACAGTTCATTTTATTCCCTCTGTCCCACCAAATAGAACATAAAGGATTCGTTTATTAATTTAGCAAATACTTATTGAAGAGTGAATGTAAAGGGTTCACAATGTAGACAAGAAGAAGAAAACCCTTTTAAGAAAAAAAACTGTCATATCTCACAGAGATTTATATAGAGATGATGCAAACAAACAAAAAAGCAGAGAAACCTCCTTATAGATTGAAAGTTTCTATAATAAAGTGGCATGTTTGGTAACACTCAGTTCTCCTTTATAAATTTTATTTGATTTCTTATTTCTGGACTAATATTTATCATTCTTATAATTCAGACACTATGTTTGACCTGGAGGACACACTTTCCCCTCTAACACATAGCTAAGCCTGCCTGTCAGAATCTCTATCCAGCCCCAAGTCCCCTGTTTTAGAAACTTCCAATCTGGCAGATTACCCATACTAGCAATAATTCAATGGGAAACTTGAGGTATTTTGAAAAACAGTATATAATTTTATAATATATGATATATTATAAATATATATACCCTTTTGCAATTAAAAAACAAACTACACTTAGGAAAACATAAAAATATTTACATAGATTGGTTTTCCTCAAGTAAAGATTTTACTACATGGTATATATGCATTGTTTAGCTAGAAAAGTAAATAAGATTTGCTAAAAAGAGCTTAGGATACAAAAGTATAGATCTCTAGACCTATACAATACATAACGATGTAATTCAATCAGCTAGACAACAGTTAGATTTCTTAAATAAAAGTAGGTCATATGATTTATAGAAGGCTTTATAATTTAACTTAGGCTGATGACTTCTGAGATGATTTGCTTTAATTGCCATTTATTTTTTATTATGAATTGCAGTCAATAAATATCAGATAATTATGCTAGTTTTAGTTAGATTTACAGAATGGATTTTATGAAAACCAATTAATAAAAAAACATAGGTTTATTAGTTCCATTTGTAAGAATATTTATTGCCAGTTATAAGCAATTAAGTGCAACCTACCAGACTTATTTAATTAGATTCTTTTCAGTTCATCTGATAAATCAACAAACACTGAACACCTTTTTATTGCGTGATAGTAAGGGTTGAATATTGCCTATGCTGAGAAATAAATGATTCCTGGGGCCATTTTTATCTATAGGACATACTTTTCACATTTATAGTATGGAAAATTTTAGATATGAGTCATCTATCCTGGTTTCATGATATCAATATTTCCTTAACCAGCCATGAGACAAATATATAATACCAGAAAAGTATTAACTCTTGCATTAGGGCGTGAGCCACATCGAAATATTTCATGAGCAACAGAAATCAAGTTCATCCAGGATAAGATAAAAGAAGAATCACATTAGTGAGTCCAATATAAAACATTGCTATTAATGAAGATATGCAATAAATAACTTAATAAATATACACTTGCAAACTGTAAGTATTTCCTCAGTTATTAGGTACCCTATTTTTTAATTGGGGTTGTTGGTATTTCATCTGGTTCTTTAAACTTCAGCCCCAAAACGCGAGGAAGAATAAGCCTGAAAGTGAACTAAAATATTTCAGATTAATTTTAAAACACCACTAGAGAGTGTATGCTTCAAAATATACACTAAAGAGGAAAACAACAGAAAACTGTCATTGTTCCTTAATAATAACTTACCACCACTATCGATTCATCCTATGAACAATACTTGTGGATGAAATCACTTAAAATACAGGCTTTTTGGTAGAGTGAGTACATTTTCTTAGCTCTATGATTTTCTCAGTACAAAGTTTGTTCAATTGGAGCATTTTAATGATTTTTTTAAAGATTTTATTTATTTATTTGACAGAGAGAGACACGGAGAGAGAGGGAACACAAGCTGGGGGAGTGGGAGGATGCAAAGCAGGCTTCCTGCCTAGCAGGGACCCCAATATGGGCCTCGATCCCAGGACCCTGGGATCATGACCTGAGCTGAACGCAGATGCTTAAGGACTGAGCCACCAATTTTAATGATATTTTAAAAAGGAAAACATCAGATTTCATTCAAAAATAAAAAAGGAAATTGTCATTCCAGGCTTATTAAATGATTTTTAGGAAGAGGGCACAGACTTTGTTTAATTCTTCGGGACACATGGAGATGAAAGATCACCTTTTTTTGTGACAGCGAAAGAATGATGGAAAAAAATGTACTACCATAGAAAATTACATTTTTGAGAGATGAAAAGCAGGTAAAGAGGACACTGGATTATTTTTGCAAGGCCTCTTTCTGCATTGTGATTCTAAGTACTTTGCTCTAAGTATCTCAACAGAATTTAAGATAAACTCTCAGTGGGAATGAATATAAGAAAGAATGGACATTCTGAGCAACTTAAAGATAATGCAGAGAACAGTAAGAAGAAGGAAAAAAGAATTTAAAAAGAAGAAAGCAGTGAGATCAATGAAGTTTCCACACTCAACTTCCACATAGCTAAGGCAAAACTGAAGACAGCCAACAGTAGAAATAGGTAATCACTTTTTAATCAGAAGATATAAAATAAAACTGATTTTAAAAATACTTTCTTCATAATTGTTTTTAACCATGTTTTCTTAGATGACATATTTGAGTTACTCTAAGATATCTTTAGCAGATTATGTGGCTTCTGGATCACTTTTGTATATTAACTTAGATTAATTAATTAAGGGTAATTAAAAATTAGCTCAGGTCAATTAAAATCTCTAGTCCTGAAACATAAGTTTAATAGTGTTTTCTGTTGTAACAGAATAGGCATTAAAAAAAAGAAATAGCCCCCCTGATTTCTATATTACCATTATAATACACAGACTTTGAAAGAACCATAACCAATATGTTTTTCTTTTTTTTTTTTAATATTTTATTTATTTATTTGACAGAGAGAGAGATCACAAGTAGGCAGAGGCAGGCAGAGAGAGAGGGGGAAGCAGGCTCCTTGCCGAGCAGGGAGCCCGATATGGGCCTCGATCCCAGGACCCTGAGATCATGACCTGAGCCGAAGGCAGAGGCTTTAACCCACTGAGCCACCCAGGCGCCCATGTTTTTCCTGCCCTAGAATAACAAGCAGGGTTTCTCAACCCAAAGATACCACATTTGGGTCCAGATACTTCTTCCCAGGCCTTGTTAACAAGGAAATGTCAACTAACACTCCACCTTCTCCTTCTGTAGGTTACATATGGACATACGGATATTTGGATACATATGGATGAAAAGGTACATATGGATAAATAAGTTCTTAAGTGCAGTATAATACTTTAGCCAATAGATACTAACACAGAAAGCCTGAAATTATACAAACACAAATTTTGGGTAGCAAAAAAATGCCTACAAAGAGCTCTTCAAGAGTTAAGTAATTTATTACATAAGCTCCTTGATGAGCAGATAAAATGCTACTATGCATGGTACATATATCTACTTAAATTTAAAGAGAAATTAATTAAAGTAAAAAATATAAAATGAAAAAATAAAAATGTGTTCTCTTAGACGTACTAACCATATTTCAAGTAGTCAGTAGCCAATAATCAATATCAAGTATTCAATATACATACATATGACAATTTTAATATATATTTAATTACCTACTTTAATATGATATAGTATAATTTATGCATATATTTAATTTTATTTATGTGTGTGTATATATATATATATCTTCTTAGGAAAATGGAAGATGGGCCTCTCATTCTGTGGTTAAACATGTCTTTAGGCAGCAGTTTTAGTCACCTGCTCCTGCTCCTATATCTGATGGGGAGGGGGGTGGGAAAGAAAGTTAGAAAGGAACAATGGGACCAAATAAGGAAAAACAGTGGAGTGTCTGCATACTTACTCTTTAGTGTGTCTAGGATATTTTAATTTCTTGTGGGTATAACTCACATTGAAAGAAACTGACTGGGCTAGAGATATTTCACCAGTTTTTTGATGCAAGAAACTTGTGTACCAGGAGCACGATTTTGTTGATGAAAGGAGCTAAGATGGGAGGAAGAGAGAACCATCTCCATTTCCCATGTCAAGGAAGTAAACAGGCAAAATAACTATAAACAAATAGCAAAAACCAACCCTACCTTCCTACCCATAAAACCTGTTATTTATACAACTGCCTCGCAAAGCACTGATATCAAGGGCCAGCTGGTATGTGCTGGAATTGAAGTGAAAACTAACAAGACAAAGGCTTCCACCGCACCCAAGTAAATGAACACAAAGACCATTCCTCTTCATATATCTTGCATGTTCCCATTGCTAGGAATCTAGAAGATTTAAGCAGATAGAATAAAAGAGCAGATCACATCTGCTCCTTTCCACACCCCACCAAATCCCTCTTTGGTGACACTTGTTTACCCTGTGTCCTGGGAGAGTGATAGCATTAATTCTGTTCAGATATTAATTCCTGGATTAGATCAAACCATATGAATCACTAAAATTGCTTGGAAAGCCATAGACTCTAACCAAAAAATTAAGAAATAGAAAATGATTCAACATATAGTAGCTGAAATTTACTAGAATTATACAACCTTTACTAAAATTATACAACATTAGTGTCAATTTGTCATTAAGTTTAGAAGTCCTCGTAATTTGATTGTATAACTTTTCATAGCATCAATGAAGAATAAGGACGTTAATGAAATTTTGGACAGAAATGAATGTCTGCAAAGAGCACCACAACAAGTAAGATATTCCTTATGTATACTCTGAGATGCACAGAAAAAAATGCTACTATGCACAGTATGATTATCATGGTTCTTAGGACATGTTTAACCTACACTATTAAACAAAGTGATGATGTCACAGATGTACATGGGATTTGAAAATCCTTACCTTGATCTGAAATAATGTACTTAAAATGCTAAATTGATGAAGTAGAACTATCAAATACCTACACATGGAATAAAAAAGATTATATACACTGGCTTCTATTCAGCAAATATTCATTCAGGGAACAGTAAGTGAAACCTTAAGTTTATGCTTCAGGCATTGTTTTAACGATCAGGGATATGGTGATGTCTACTTGCAGGGAACTCATTTATAGGAAGAAAAGAGAGTATCAACTAATAATAATGAAGTATGATGAGTAAAATGGAAGTACAGATTTCTGCTTCTTATGATAAATAATTGGTATCAAGTTAACCATTTCAATGAACATGACTAGATGATTTATTTAAAATTTTAAAAAATTATTGAACAAATCTACAGCAACTAATGAAATCAGAATTTGACTCAACAATCTCCTGGAAAGAATGTAAATGCAGTGATATAAGCTTTGTTTTATATTGCTCACTTTTTCCTTGTGGTGCATTTGCTGTTTTGCTGCATGGAAATGGTGATTTGAAAAAGGACAGTGGCTTAGACCTTGCATCTGTCTGATTGGGTTGAAGAGACAAAATTAGAGTTAAGGGCTGTCCAAACAGCTAAGACTTCCCCACAATAAAATGAACAAGAGAGGATTCAATCAGACATTCTACATGCAATTCCCCCTCAAGGTATTTGCTAATTCCTAAATGTGCATATGCACAGTGTGATGCTAAGAAACCAAATATAAATCAGCTGCTAAGCGTCTAAAATTATAAGGAGAGATTTCAGCTATTTCTGGCATCTCTGGGGCCATCAAGAAGAGGGGTACCTAGGGACGCCTGGGTGGCTCAGTTGGTTAAGCAGCTGCCTTTGGCTCAGGTCATTATCCTGGGATCCAGTCCTGCATTGGGCTCCTTGCTCCGCAGGGAGCCTGCTTCTCCCTCTGCCTCTGCCTGCCACTCTGCTTGCTTGTGCTCTCCCTCTCTCTCTCTCTCTGACAAATAAATAAATAAAATCTTAAAAAAAAAAAGAAGAAGAAGAAGAAGAAGAAGAGGGGTACCTAGTACCAACCTCAGGCTATCAGTTGAGAGACTTCAAATGGTTATGCCCTGGGAAAAAGAAAAGTTTTACAAAAGGAAATACACCAGTTTGAGCCAAATGAAGGCGATTTCCTTTCTTGACTCTACTACCAAAACTTAATTAAAATCCTCTCTGGAAAGAAATAACATCATCTAAATCTCCATTATTTTTAATATACTCTACTGGCATTCAATAAAAAATTAACATACCATAAATGAAACAGAGATAAATCACCTTAAACCAAGAGATAAAATGAAAAAGAATTTTTTAAAAAAATATTTATTTATTCATTTATTTGACACAGAGAGAGATAAGAAAGAACACAAGCAGGGGGAGCATCAGAGGGAGAAAGGGAAGCAGGCTCTCTGCTGAGCAAAGAGCCCAAAGCGGGGCTCAATCCCAGGACCTCGAAATCATGACCTGAGCCAAAGGCAGACACTTAACTGACTGAGCCACCCAGGCACCCTGAAAAAGGAATTTTTAAAAAGGTCACATAAGAGATCAAGATGTTGTGCTTATCAGACTTTAAATAATTACAGCTAATATATATAAGAAAATGATGAAAAGATGGCAAATTTGATAAAATACTTGAAATACTTTAAAAATCAGATGCAAATACTGCAAATATGAAACTAGAAAAGGGGTCAATAGTAAAAAAAAAGAATAAAACACGGAGAGAAACAATGAAAATTATATAAAAGTGTAGAGACATACTAGACATAGGAAAAGAGTCAAACATTGGCAACTGGAGTCACAGAGAAATTGAGATAGGAAAAATATTTGAAGAAATATTGGCCAAGAATTTTCCAAAAGTAATCAGCGATTCCAACAAATAGATTCAAAAAAAACCTGCAAATTCTCCCAAATACCAAAAACGCAATAAAAAAGTCTGGGAACCTTATATAAAACTGCAGACAACCAAAGACAAAAAAAAAAAAAAAAAAAAAAAAAAAACCCTGCAAAGAGATAAAAAATAGTTTATTTCTAAAACAGCAACAATGTTGTTGAAAAGTGATTTTTTTTTTCAACAGAAATAATAGAATTGAGAAGAAAATGGAGTGAGGTTTATAAAGTTTGAAAAGGACACAGCAGCTATCCTGGGTTTAAATATTCATTGAAAATATCATTCAAATGAAGGTGATATAAAAATATTTTCAATAAAAAATGAAATAATTTTTTGCCATGAGAGATACATCAAAAGAAATACTGAGAGAAATATTTTTCTAAATGGAAACATAGTACGAAGAAAGGAAAGAATACCAAAGGGAATAATTTCTTGGGTAAACATTAATTGTTTTTAAACACTTTAAAATAATTTTGTAATTTCAAAATACAGCATAAAAATACTTAGATATAATATCAAAAAAGGACTAGAGTTTCTGTGTAAATGGCTTGAAATGTCCTTGAATTATGATAAAGTTATTAGCTTATGATTAAATCTAATAAAGAATATACATTTTAATCACTAAAAATGATAATTTTATAGTTTTTTTTTTATTTTATTTATTCATTTGACACAGAGAGAGATTACAAGTAGGCAGAGAGGCAGGCAGAGAGAGAGGAGAGAGGAGGAAGCAGGCTCCCTGCTGAGCAGAGAGCCCTATGCGGGCCTCGATCCCAGGACCCTGGGATCATGACCTGAGCCGAAGGCAGCGGCTTTAACCCACTGAGCCACCCAGGCGCCCGATAATTTTATAGTTAATAAGATAACATAAAGAGAAAATAAAACTACAACTATGTATTAAATCCAAATGAGGAAAAGTAAAATTAGGAAAATAAATAAACCCAATTAGTAAATAAATAAATAAATAAATCCAATTAGTAAAATAAAAGTCCAAATTAGAGGAAAAATAAAAACTCTGTAGAGCAGATTAAGCAGTTAGAAAAACAAAACAAATATAAAAGCAGTAGATTCAAAATATATATACAATAATTATCTTAAATTTATCTGCACTAACCACTTTTTATTTACTTATTTTTTTTTTTAAGATTTTATTTATTTGTCAGAGGAGACAAACCATAAGAGACTCTTAATCTCACAAAACTGAGGGTTACTGGGGGGTGGGAGGGTAGGGATAGGGTGGCTGGGTTATGGACATTGGGGAAGGTTTGTGCTATGGTGAGTGCTGTGAAAGGTGTAAGCCTGATGATTCACAGACCTGTACCCCTGGGGCAAATAATAATAAATAAATAAATAAATAAAAGACACATCAGTTACCTAGAATAAAAGTTACTCAAAAGGAGCAACCCTGAGATAATTAGTGTAAGTATTATTAATATAGTATAAATATTCAGCTGAAGGAAAAAAAAATGGAAAATTTGTCCAGGAACAAAAACATGAGCTAAATTACGAAGGCAAGAGAATTGGATTGGCATCAGATTTCTCACAAAACAAAGAACTTTGAAATAGCCTGATAAAAGGAAAACAGTGAAAGAAAGCATAAGCCATATGCAGCCAGTCTGTCCTACAAGCATCAAGTCAATGGAAAAAAGGGTTTGAGATATAAAAACTTGTTGAAAAAGCTACTGGTGTTAAGACAGGACTGGAAAAGCTTCAGAAAAAAAGACTGATGGTGAGTATTTTAACATATGTCAAGGCAGATTAAATACTAAAACAAAGACTGAGACAAGAGACTGAAACTAATTTACAACTGTTAGAATTCTTGCAAAGCAGAAAATATGTTGACTAAAAATAATAGAGCAAAGGAGAGGGGAAAAATAGGAAAAGCTCAATGTTCTATGCCCAGTAGGTGGGATTTAAAGGATACCAATGACAACTGATAATCGAAAGAGCAAAAGGTTAAAAAACAAAACAAAACAGGGAGTAATGCCACTGGGAAAGTTAAAAATACGAAGGTAAACTAAAACAAAAACATAAAACTTCCAAAATACTAAACTAAAAGTATTATCAACTGAAGTGCAAATAATCCACATCTCACACAGAAACATAGCAAATACAACTAAAAAATAAGAAAAAGATCTTTTCATTTGAGCTCACAAACCAAGACCTAATGATATGCTGCATACAGGACACACAGCTAAAATGAAGTGATTCGTGAAGACAAAAATTAATGGGGAAGGCAAAAAGAGAGCAGGCAAATAGAAACAATAAGAAGCAACAGGAAATTATACTTCCAATGAAGCATAATTTAAGCCAAAAAGCTTTAGATGTGACAATTAAGGTCTCCTTTTTAATGCTTAAAGCATGAGTCATTATGAAGATATTAACCAAGATATTTATAAACTAAATAATAAAACAGCTACTTTTATGAGGCAAAGTTATAAAAAGAAGCAAGGAAAATGAATAGTAACATGCTAAAAACCTAGAGTGAAAAGAAATCATTAAATTCCCAGGTAAAAAACTAGAAAAACAAGAAAACAGTAAAACAAAATAAAATACAATCAATGAAGGTTGTAGAAAGACAAGGTAGAAATTACAAGGAAGTTAATACAAAAATGGTAGAACTCATTAAGAAATGAGATCTTGAGCTTTGGGAGACATTTACAAAGTAGAGGAAAACACTATTTTAATTTTCTTGGCCAAAAAATGGGGGGTAATAACACAACAAATAAAGTAAGAAATTACAAGAGCAGAAGTAAAGTTTGAAGAAAGTTTTTAAAATCCTGAGACAACTTTGAGGACTTCTTTGCAAATAAACTTGAAAACACAGATAAAAGGGACATTTTTCTTAAGGAAATACAGATTACCAAAATTCATCCTGACAGAGTATAAAGCATAAAAAGACCAATTTCCATAGGAAAACAGGGTGATTATTTCCAAAAAGAAGATACCTGGGTGATTTTGTGATGGAATTCTATCAAATCTCCAAAGACCAGCTGTCACTAAAGTTCAATAAATTGCTAGACCTTTGAGAATATACCAAAACTCCGTACCATGAAACAAATATAAAAAGGATATCTAAGAAAGATGAAGACAGTACTCGAATAAAAAATGAAACATGAATATTATTCATGAATACCAATGCAAAATACTAAATAGTACATTAGCAAATGGAATCCAGTCCTTAAGTATGTACTACATCATGGTCAAGGAGGCTTTACTCCAGGATACAAATTGTTTCAGTTAATATTATACACCATATTAATAGATGTAAGGAGGAAAAAATTCATAATTATTTTTAGAAATGCTGAAAATGCCTTTGACAAATTTTAATACCAATTTCCTGATTTAAAAACAAAATCAAGGGGCAGCCGGGTAGCTAATTTGGTTAAGTGGCTGCCTTAGGCTTGATCATGATCTCAGGGTCCTGGGATCAAGCCCAGCATCAGGCTGCCTGCTCAGTGGGGAGTCTGCTTTTCCTTCTGCTCCCCCTGCTTGTTCTCTCTCTCTCTCTCAAATAAATAAATAAAATCTTTAAAAAAGATTTTATTCCGGGTGCCTGGGTGGCTCAGTGGGTTAAAGCCTCTGCCTTCAGCTCAGGTCATGATCTCAGGGTCCTGGGATCCAGCCCAGCATCAGGCTCCCTGCTCACCAGGGAGCCTGCTTCCTCCTCTCTCTGCCTGCCTCTCTGTCTACTTGTAATCTTTCTCTCTGTCAAATAAATAAATAAAATCTTTAAAAATAAATAAATAAAAAATATTTTATTCAAATAAATAAATAAAAATAAAAATATAAAAACGAAATCAAGAAAGTTGAGGGAGAATTTCTTAATGTAAATCTTTGTAGGACAAAACATTAGTCATTTCCACTAAGATCTAGAGAAAGGCAAAGTTACTCATAATCTCCATCATTACTCAATATTATACTAGAGTAAATGCTATTAGATAAGAGACATCAATTAGTTGTATATGAATTGGTAAAGAAAAAATGAAATTATCTTTATTATTGATAGCATATTTTGAAAAGTCAGATAATGCTTAAACCATAAAAAAGTCAGGCAGGCAGGAGGAGGGTAGTAGGATATAAAAAAAGCATTCATAAATCAATAACATTGATACATAAAACTAATAATCAATAGAGGACATAGTTGAGAAACTAGCCTTTGTGGCAGGGAAAATTTAAATACTTAGGATTCAATTTTAAAAATGTGAAAAATATGTATGAGTAAATCTTTAAGATATTCCTGAAAAATACAAAATAAATATGAAGAACTGCAAAGACATGTTCCCATAGTAGATGACTCAGTGTTATGAAGGTGTTGGTTCTCCCAGAGTTAATTTACAAATTTAACACAATCCCAATAATGTACAAACAAGTTTTGTGTTTTTTTTAATAGAGCTAAATTTATTGACAATAAAGCCCATATATTTTGTTTAAAAAATGTAAAAATAGGGTTCCTGGGTGGTTCAGTCAGTTAAGCATCTGACTTTTGATTTTGGCTCAGGTGATGATCTCAGAGTAGTGAGATGGAGCCCCAAGTGGGGCTCGGCCCTGGGTGTGGAGCCTGCTTAAGATTCTTTCTCTCCCTCTCTCTGCTCCTCCCACCCCCCCCTAAAAAAAAAAAAAAAAAAGGAAAAACAAAACAAAATGAAACTATGAGGTGGAACCAGTCTTATAGGACATTAATACAAAATGTTTTAGCCTCAATGTACTGTTTAATCTCTACTATTAATATAGTATAGGGACAAATAGAAAAACAGATGAGAGAATGGAATAGAAAGATCAGAAATAACCAAAGTTCATAAGAAAATGTAATATATGAGAAAGTGGGTGTCTCAAATAACAGAAGTAAAGATTGATTTCTTTCATAAATGATGCTTAGCCAACAGAAAAGTCATTTTGGTAAGGAGAAAAATTAGGTTCATACTTACATACCATGGAGTAATCCCAAATGGATTAGGGAATTACATATAAACAAATAAGACCACGCAAGTACTAAAAGAAGACATGGATGAATTCCACTCAAAGTGGAATATAACCAGTAATACTTGAGCCAAACTGTTTTAAAAATGACTAAAATAACCATTGAAGGGAATAGGAAAGATAAGAACCTAAAGTTAAGTTTGTTGAACAATATTTTAATTATATTCTGTAAAGCTAAAGATGAAAATAATCGTACTTGAGTATTTTATCCTAGTTAATTTGTTTTCACGGACAAAAGACATGTTAAAATTTTAGAACTACATTTTATATTTACTGGAATTGAAAAAATAAGAGAATAAACTGGATACATCAGAAGCAGGCGCCTCACTATTGGCAAAAGGAATTACGAATAAGGAAAGAGGAAACACTAGAATGAACCCCATGGTGATTAGTTTGGAAGCAGAGCTATCAGTATGAATTCACGGTTTATAATACATGTAAAAAGGGGTAGATACAGAAATATAGATAACTGTGAATGTGTTTGTAGAACATATATTTTATGTATGATGCTCATTAATTTAGTATAATAAAATTTCAATATGGTAATGATTTCAATTTCCCTATATTGACCATAGATTTAATGCAACCTCAATGAAAATGTTGGCTGGTTTATAATTTTTGTTTTTAATAAGTCATTGCAGGGGACTTAGACATTAATTATTATAAAACTTATACATAAACGCAAATAACTAAGAAAAACAAAGTAGGATTACCTACACTATTACCGGCTTATTATTAATTAAAACTGTGCTACGTTTGCACAAAATTAGAACTCTACTTATCTTTTAAATATTCTTTTTTATGAAATACCTCTCAGCTTTTTAGGCAGTCTTATCAGAACTTTGCTGTTGTACCCTTTATTATAGCAGTTGTAAAATAATTACATCAAAAATATTTATATGCTTTTCTTCCCACATCAGACTGAATTTTTCAACAGTGCCAATTTAACTATAATTATCAAACCTAGCAGTCTCTGACATATATCAGACACTCAAGAAATATGAGCTGTATGATTAAAATAACATCAGTAAATAAGGTTTCCACCAAAACAATGTCACCAAAATCCCAACATAACTCAAACTTACCTCCAATATCTGGGCGAAGTTTATTGTCATAGCCTTGAAGCAACGAGTTGAGAATTTGTGTTATATCTCCTTCATGAATCCTTGGTGCCAAGACCCAGGTTTTGTTCACTGTTAAATCCTCATCATCTTCATCATCTACTTTATCAACACTAAATAGTTAAAAAAAATTGAATGACAGAAAGTAAAACCAAATTCTGTACTGAAAAACACAGTTTAGGATCATCATAATTCTTATAATTATGTTAAGAAATAGTAATAGGGGAACAAGCATTAATAATATTTTAGCTTTAGTAGGCTAATGCTTTCCTCATGTGAACCATCCTGATATAATAACACTCAAAAATTAAGAATTTAGTACAAGAAATGTAACACATAATATTGAAATAATAAATTAAATCTTGGCCACTACAGCTGTCATTAAAATCCATAGAGATTAGGCACTGAAAATGTGAACGGTGGTTGTAGATTTGTGCAGTACACAATCTGCACAACTGTATGTGGTGACTCTAAACCACCATACACAAAAATACAAAATTAAAATGTAAATAAATACAAGAAAAGTTATAATAACAGGTGAGATATTTAAAAATGCATGTGTAGAAAAGAAGAATAAAGGAAAAAAAGTATTGAACACATCTATAATTCTTCCTTTCAATTCAGAAGAACCCAGGCATCATATTCCAAGAACTTTGTCAGAGATTGTCTTGTCATCAAATCATGAATGGGTGACTCACCTGTGATGTTTATGGAGGGGAGCATGACTATTGAGTTTTATGACTAGAATTGAGACTTTAGAAATCAAATTACACTATTGCCTTTATTTTATAAATGAGAAAGCCGAAGACAGTAGAGAACTAGCCAATGCACAAACTCACTTATTAGCTGAGAATCAAGTCCTAACTCTCTACTTAATGCTTCTCACTATACCCTTGTGTTTAACAAGCATATGGATTCATCTTAATTCTGCACCGTGGTAGAAAATGCAGCAATATAGATATTCATCTACAGTTCTTCAAAAGTAACAAACTACTCTTCTTTTTATTACTCATAAAGAATGCTATCTTCAGGGCGCCTGGGTGGCTCAGTGGGTTAAGCCTCTGCCTTTGGCTCAGGTCATGATCTCAGGGTCCTGGATCGAGCCCACATCGGGCTCTCTGCTCAACAGGGAGCCTGCTTCCTCCTCTCTCTGCCTGCCTCTCTGCCTGCTTGTGATCTCTCTCTCTCTCTGTCAAATAAATATATAAAATCTTAAAAAAAAAAAAAAGAATGCCATCTTCAAATGAGTATGATCATCCTAGACTTACCACCTATTCTAGTAAATCTCAGTCCTTCAGTGAAAAAGGGTCCAAAGACTACACACTTACATTGGTGAAGTCAGGTAAATCCAAAATACATGAGTTATTTCTATATGTTTCAGAGATAGGCTTCCCTCTAGCAGTAAACATGCAAATTTAAATCAATATCTTGAGTTGATTTTTCTGCAGTATTCTTTTAGATTTCTTTTGCTTTGGACATAAATTCTCTTAGCTAATGCAGCCCTCACCATCATTATCCTTCTAAAAATTTTTTTTCCAGGGGCACCTGGGCAGTATAGTCAGTTAAGCGGCCCACTCGATTTTGGCTCAGGTCATGATCTCAGAGTCCTGAGACTGAGCCCTGCTTCAGGCTCCTGGCTTAGAGGGGAGTCTGCTTAAGGATGCTCTTCCTCTCCTTCTGCCCCTCCCCCCACTCACAGGCACTCTCTCTCTAAAATAAATAAATAAATCTTAAAAAAAAATCCAGTTTTATTGAGATATAATTGACATATATTACACTATAAATTTAAGATGTACAACAGAATGATTTGGTATATATAAATATAGCAAATCTACCCTCTTTATCCTTAATGAGTACAAATTAACATCATAAATTAAAACTTCACTTTTAAAGTATTTGCTACCTCATTTCTTCTCCACAGGAATTCTATTGATAGTTATTATTGACGGATAATGGGGTGGGCTATTATTTTCAATATTTCTTCTCTCCTTCCTGTCAGAGAATTATACTTTTCACTCCATTGACTTCTAACTTGGTCCTGGGACCTGAAATGTTCCTTCCTTGCTGGAGGATTAGACTTCTCTGTTCTATTGAACTTGTGATTTGCTTTGGCTAATGGAATATATGTGACATGCATCACTACCAAGCAGAAGATTTAATGTCAGTGCATAGTTCACCATATCTCTCTTGTCCTTCTGCCAACAGACCAGCCATACACAAAGGCTACACCATTACTTCACTCCCAGAGTGAAGACAACATGGACAGAGCCACAGCTGACCTACAATGGACATGTAGCCTGAATGAGAAATCAACATTTAGTGTCATAAGCCACTGAGATTTGGGAGTAGTGTACTACCACAGTACACAACTTAAATTCATGTGTGAACATCTATGGTACATTTAGTTAACAGGTTTTTAATGAAGAGCTTATTTATATTAATTGTTCTGCTGCATTTACCTTCAAAAAGTATACACTACTGAAATATACTTACATGATATATTTAAAATAATTTATTTCCCTCAATAAAATATATACATACACATACACACACTTTCATTCGTAAACTAAAGCACTGAAAATACTGAAGTATAAAGAGTCCCTGCTGGTGTGTCCTCCAAGAAAGTTATCTCGTCTAATTAGAATTGCTAAGATACTGGCAACAACCCAAATTTTAGAGCATCCATTTAGCTTTAAATCCCAGTTTTATAGAATGAAACATATGGTGGTTAGAGGCTGGCCACTGCACATATCAGCAGTTGATATTACTTTGAAACATGATTGTAGTCAAATGGAAGTTTCTAGGAAAAGAAAAAAAAACCTTTTTCTATTTTTTAACCGTAGCAACATCCTGATAATCCAAAAGCACTTGCTCGTAGTGATTTTTATCCCCCTTTTCCCAGCTAGCTCAGAGGTAATATGAGAATCTCAGTGCTACCACAAAGCTAACTGTCCTCATTTTTGGCAAAAATAGAAAGGAAATTTCATTATAGTTAATTTTTCTACATCTTCCCTCTAAGCTTTCTAAATAACCTTCGGAACATTCATTAATTACATTAAGATCTTATTGGTATTATTTTGGTGATTAAAACGTACTTGTCATAATTTAAAAAATAGTTCACATTGTCTATCTGATGTCTCAATATCTTTTACATGCTGGGGGATTTTTGTAATGTTTATATACATTGGGCGACCATTCATTTGGGGGAAAGAAGTATGATTTTCTTAGGTAATACAGACTTTCTTGACTCATGCTCAAGAACTTCTTTTAAATAACTTGAATAAGTATAATTTTATAATTAATGGAAATACACTTAAGCCCCCGAGTATAAAATTTTAGTAACTGTTACTTTAAAGATTGATGTTTTTTATTGTTACTAACAACAGCTGAGTGCTTGCTTATAGGACACCATTAAATTCTTAACACGTTTCAGGAATTGTGTGCTACGTTCTTTCTGCATTTTATTTCATTTAATCCAGAGTAACCCCATGAAATAAATATTAATATTTATACTTTACAGATAAAAAAAAACAGATTTATAGGGTTTCCAGGACCCTATTAAATAACGGAACCAAGAAGATTAACTTAATTTAAAGGTTGTTTTCTCTCACTTTTTTTTTTTTTTGGAAGTTTCCATAGTATTATCTCATTTTATCTTTATTAAGAAAATCTAGGGTGGCTGGACTTTGAGATTTCTAATTCATAAGAATGCACCAACACTTATGGTAGGTAATTAGTACACTTGGATTGTGCATGGTTGGGTGCTAATCTCCACCCTTGAATTCCGAAAGGTTAGAATAATAATTTCAGGGAATCACACACACATTGATGAAAAAGACTTTATAACATGTATTTTTAACTTCCAATCCAATGCTTTGATTCACTTATAGGGGTAATATCATGTCATACAAATGTGCTACTTTCCGAAAATGCAAAGACAAAATTGCAACAAAGTTGCAAACAAGCAAAGAGGTTTCTCACAGTATTATCTATGATAGCACAAACTTTAAATACTAAGAGTATGTTTAAGTAAACAATTATGTAACCCTGTGATGTAATAGATGTATCCATTTGACTGATTTTGTGAACAGTCTATAAAAATAGAAAATTATTTTCATATTTTAACGTTATATGAAAAATAACATATAACAATTTGTTTTTACCAAAACATATGTAAAAATGGCTAAAGAGTTAATGGAAAAGTGGCATAACAAGTCCACCAAGTGTTCTACACTAGGAAAGCTATAGAAAATTGAATTTTGTCTATATATTGATAGTATGCTAGAGTCTTTCTGTAGAATTTTATAATATAAATACATGAAAAGGAGGTAATTTGTTACTAATGCTTACCTAAAAGTGAGCTGTGTTTTCCTATAAATCAAATAGTGTTTTGAAATAAATTTCTAATCATAAAATTAAAAAAACAGAGCCTTTTATGGAGAGACACAGAGCTTTATGCTCTGCCAAGAAAACAGTAGTGGCCCTGAAAATTTGCTACTCAGTTCTTCCATGGGAACAGAGCTGACTGACATCCCAGCTGCCAACCTTCCAGACAAGACCTGCACCTGCACCAGACCCAAGCTTCCCCGGGCGGCTTCCAGCAATAACTGAACCCAGAGGCAGTCTAGTACATACCCAGTCCTGCAGGGCTAGGAGCTCCTCTAAAGGGCAACCTGTTAGATAACTCTCACTGGCCTGGTCAAAACTTTTCTAGAAGTGCTCTGCAGTCTGAGGCTTGTTTGACACAAACTTCCTTCCTCTCCTGCTCCCCCAA
This sequence comes from Ailurus styani, assembly GCA_002007465.1. Classification (NCBI taxonomy): domain Eukaryota; kingdom Metazoa; phylum Chordata; class Mammalia; order Carnivora; family Ailuridae; genus Ailurus; species Ailurus styani. The sequence continues at coordinate 10,588,083 of LNAC01000005.1, forward strand.
CCACCATGCAGGTGTCAGACCTCCATTATTATCTGAGGCCCATCTCCGCTAACTTCCATGTCCTCCTGTTTATCTTACCCCGGCATTTCTCTCAAAAATCTCTTACATGTCTAACTCATCTTGGCATCTGCTTCTCCAACGCTTCTGCTTCTCACTTTTTTTTAATTGACAGCACTAATTATTTACTAAAGAAAATTTTTGAGTCACCTACATCAGTGTTGGTTTGTCTCTTTTGGTCTAAGCTATTTTAAGACATGATACAAATCAGTCTGTTTATATAAGTTATCGTATGTGAAAAATTACTTTAATGAGTGTATTACTGTTCTTAATGAAACAAGCAGAAGTTTTGAGCTGGTAATAGCTAAAACAGGCAAGTAAAACAAGGTATGCTATACCATGCAATTATAAAGAGAATTCATCTGTATAGCTAGAGAAAAATAATATGTCTATAGCAAATGAATCAATTAATATAAACTGTCTTTCATAAAAAGGCTAAACGTTCATCAGGGTTTGCCCAGGATGGCTTTGGTTTACACCTGCTGTCCTACAACAATAATAGCACCCACTTTAACTCGCAAAATGGCCTAATTTGGATGATAAATTATATAGTCATCCTTTATATAGTTCATATAAAGGGGACTGCAATGTCCTGGTTCTGACACCTGAGGAAAACTCTTCCATTAGTCTGTTTAGACAATGGAGATGAAACTCCAACGCCAGGCCTCATCTATGAGCTGTTGCTCATGACCGATGAGCATTTGTTTATAAATATCAGATATATTTCTATAAGCGTAAGTCAAGTGACAAGTTCCAGGCGAGAAACATACCTGTTCTAATGTTTCTGAGTAGAAGATATCCTAATGCCAAAGCCTACAGGAGCTATCTTTTAAAGACTAGATAGAACTATTGACTTTAGATCTGAAATTAAAAGATGAGAAAAGTACAGTAAAAAGTAATAAAGTGAATCTTCTTGTTTTCCTTTTTCCTTTATATTCTAGCTGCTAGATTCTTTTGTACAAAGCTCCTTTTTACAATTGTAGCTCTGAATCATTTTTATTATTTGTAAAAGTTAATAGGGAAGCAAAAGAAGTAAAAGCATGACAGGGTTATAGATCTGAACTTTTAGAGTTTTAGAGAGGTGAAATGACAGTCCACTCAATTCAATGATAATTTTTCTTAGCATGGTGGAATATGGGATCCATCACTTAACACACATAGAGATGAATACTTAGGAAATACAAAGGAAGAGGGAGCCTAGCCTGGAATATTAAGTAAATGTGTTCCACTTCATGTTTCCAAAATGTCCAGGGCTTACCTCTCCCATGAACTTGATCACATTGCTTCTAAATTAACTACCTTATTTATTCATAAACTTCTCTAAGCTCCTTGAAGACAAGGGTTAAGGTTTTCAATGTGGTATTATTGGCACATAGCCCAATGCTTAACACATAGTAGGTGTCCAATAAAAATATTCATTGAATAAACGGAAAGAATATTAGAGCTCATCTTATTATTTGCAGCTAAAATTATAGTGAATCAAGGAAGTAAACAACTAAAAACTGTAACTATTGGCCTTAATAGGAGAATTTATTATTGTAGCTAATCTAATATAAAATTAATTAAAAAAACAAAGTAGCTTTCTGATACTAGCACTAATCCCTCATAAATAAAACAAAAAATTTCTTTCACAATAACAGTATGACTCATTAAATTATTAAGAGGAAATATAATAAGGTAAGTATAAGCCTTATGTGAAAAAACAAAAATGAAGAATATAAAAACAAAACAAAACAAAAACACAAAGTAAACATTTTGGCGATAAAACAACATTGTTAACATATTATCCCCAAATTAGCTTATAGAGTTAATGAAGTTTTAATTCAAATCCCATAGTTCAGAGTAAGAGGTTAAAATCATTATTACTAAGTATAAGAATTAATATGGGAGTTTATAAGAAATTATTGAAAAAGACAATTGTTAGGTAAAATTTGCCATGCCAGAATAAAAAGAAAACATATTTTTTTAAAGGAGGGAAAATAAATCATAATTTTCATTAAGTCCATTAAAAATGACCCCTGGGTTGAAAGTATATTAAAATAAACACCGAATTCTCTATTGTTCCACTTTATATAAATAGATCCTAACGGAACATAAAGTAGTCTTAGAAACAATATAATTCTTCATGACACTCACATTCTCTAAACCTTCAATGTTCTTATGCATCAGATAAATTCTGTAAGCCTGCTAAAAATTTTGCAAAGCGGAGGCTTATTAAATTAGAAAACATATTAAAAGATCTTAAAATTAAATTGAAAAAAGAAATGGCAGTTAGTTCCTTTGAATGAAGAAAAATATACTTTATTTCCTAAGTCTTGGGATCACAAAATGAGAGACTGAAATATTTTCATTGACATAAGGGTATCTTCAGACCCATTAACTTAAAAAGAAGAGAATCCAAATACATAGAACAAAAACAGTGAAACTATCTTTCTAGTCATTCCAGGTGTGACAGTTTCTTACTAAGGAAATAACAGACACAAACATACACTCATAAACCACCTGCACAGAGCAACAAATTAGTTTATAGAACATACATGTCTGAGTAACACTTAAATTTAATCTAGCCAATATGGTTACTTTGCTCTAGTTAATATGGCTCTTTTGTGGAAAAAGACTCAAAACACTCTTCTTCATGTGTTGGAAGATTATTCTGATAATTATAGATATCTAGGACAAGTGAGAGGTGAGTAATGTCCTGTAGTTAAGCAATTCACAAATAGTGCAACCAAAATCATAGTCCTAGAAATCTACTCAAATATTAACTTGTCCAGAATCTGATTCTAGCAGTCTTAAAGATACCTGGAGAACCAAATCACACCCTGATGACACCAATATTAAATTATTTATATTAGGCTAACTATATTCTAATCATAGACTTTCTGATATGCCCATGTAGCTGCAGGTTAGAGTGCTTTACTTCTCTGTCCTTAATACCTAGTGCAATCTCTACTACCGTGTAACTTGATGTATTTGTCTAAAAATAAGGAAAAATTTTAAATCTCCAAATACATTTTATCCAGGGGGAAAGGGATTCCTACAGTTCAGAAGTTCACTATTAAACTAAGTGATACAGGTTATAACAGGATGTTGCTGTTTTAATGCCACAGGTTAGATGAGCAGAGTCAAGGATCTTCCAAAAGATATAGGAATAGAGTTTTCAATTTTTTTCAATTTTATTTATTTATTTATCAGAGAGAGAGCGTGCGCGTGCACACACAAGCAGGGGAACAGCAGACAGAGCCGGCAGAGGGAGAAGCAGGCTCCCCGCCTAGCAAGGAGCCCAATTCTGGACTAGATCCCAGGACCCTAGGATCATGACCTGAGCTGAAGGCAGCTGCTTAACTGACTGAGCCATCAAGGTGTCCCACAGTTTTCAATTTTAAAAGGTCTACTAAACTGTGAGACCATACCACTGGGCACAGACTAGTAATGTTCTCTCTCTCTCCAATCTCTCTGTCTCTCCTTCACTAATACTGATCCAAATTTATGCCCATGACAGCTGAGAACATTCAGTCTTTCCCCAGAGTTGCAACTGATGCCAGCTTCCTTGATGTCTTCGCTATAGCTCATCTAGAATTCTGAATAGCAAATATAGCATTTTATCATCAACATGAACTACTAGAGTTCAGGTTCTATGGGGACAGGGACTCTGCCTTCTTTGTCCTGTGCATCTAGGATATATTCTTTCATATATATGCCCTGTATTCAGGATACAAACACTATCAGGGCAAGGATTCTGTCTTACCACTGCATCTCCAATTGTTAGAACTATGCTTAACACACAGTAGGCACTGAGTAAATATTTATTGAATGAATGCTAATGCTCAATAAATGTTTACTGAGTAAATTAATAGCTAAGACTATTTCCTGAAACATGAGGCTTCAGTTGGTTAAACTATTTTAGTACAAATAGGATTAGATTCTGAGGTATTTAAAAATAGAAAGAGACATAAATTTCATCTGCCTCCCACAGAGTACAAGAACTCAAACAAGCTTCTGCTTGAAGAAGTCTAGTGATAAGGCATCCATTATTTTGTTAGAGGTCTTTTGTGTTGAAAGGAAATCTGCCTTCACATAGCTTTCCCTACTCAGTTACGGTTTTTTTTGTTATACCTATGTGTAATAAATTCAACCATGATTTTTTATAGCATCCTTAAAATAAGTTGCTATCTGAGTCCTCAAAAGAACTTAACTGAGTTCCAAATTATTGCTTTTAATTCTTCATCCTATGATATTTTTTCTAGATCAAGTGTTCCACTTTGTTGAAGTTTTTCCTAAAATAATTAATCAAACTCTGCACATAATAGTCCAGATTATGTGATAGGTACACAGTGGATTTTTATACCTCCTGTGCTTCTACCAATTCCATTGTCTGTTCCTTCCTTTCCTCATTCCTTCCACCCCTCTTTTCCTTCCCCCCCCCCATTCATCCATAGTCATGTTATTTGCTTTGATTTACATTGCATTTGTAATCTGAGAAGTGTGAAAGAATGCAGGCTCTGGGCATAGAGCACACAGACTTGAGTTTTCGATTCAGCATTTATCAGCAATAAGATGCTTAGCGAGCTCCTGAAAATTTCTGTGCCCCAGCTTTCCCATCTTCAAAATGGGGAGAACAGTATCTAAGCAGTATTATCCCTTCATACTTGACTTGTTACTTGGCTAAGTATAACGTTCTAGGTTGAACATTTGTCTATAACTTTGGAGACATTTCGCCCATAGTCTTCTGGTATTGTGATGAGAAATCTTATGGCTTTCTAATTTTCTTTCCTTGATTGAGATCTGTTCTAACAGCAGATTCTTCTGTTCATCCAGGAGTTCTGAGTGTATGTTTCCTTATTGTGACTATGTTTTGCTTTGATTAATACCATAAATCTAGACCTTAGCAGTGAGTCTAAACTGCATATAGTAGTACTCATGTCTAGTCTATTCGCCACTGTAAGCACAGCATTTTGCACTGTGTGTGGCACATAACAGGCATTCAAGAAATATTTGTTGAATAAAAGAATAAATGATCTCTCCGGAATCCAAAACATATCTAATAATGCATAAGGGTTCAAGGACTTTACTGCAAGTGAGACAACTTTGACCAGTATAAATAATACTAGAATCAATGTAATTCTCAGAATATCTGTTGTTGTATCTTTTTAGTTAAAATTTTAAGTGCTATGTACTTTGCACAAATTTTCTCTCTTGGTCTTGAAACAAGCTGGAAAGGAGAATGTCATTTCCAAGTTCACAAATGAGAACTCTCTGCCTCAAAGATTTTCCTGAAATCACCCTAGTGGGAAATGGTGGAGCTAAAACCAAAATTTACATTCTAATGGCCAAGTCTAGGATTCTCAATTGGTACTTTGTGTATATGTGAATTATTCCCCTGAGGCCCATACATTCAGTTTATGCCCACCTTTCCTCATTCCCTCCTGGCAGTCATCTATCATACTTTGATAATATCTCAAGAGCCTTTTTTTCCCTTACTTTTCTACCCTGCCTTGTCTCCTCTCCTTTGGGACCCTGCCTTCACTAATATTTTCTTAGGCAAATTTTAATCACCTTTATATAACTATAAAATATTAGATTAGCCCGTTTTATGATTGAATGAAAAGTCTAAGATTTCCTTTTGTTGCTTAGGCAGAAGTATGCCTCACAGTATATAATGGAACAAAACAGAGGAAGGATATACCTAAAAGACTCTATACCCAGGGGATTTATCTATTACAGTATTTGCATTTTAGTTTCAAAAGGATTTTGTCTCGTGGTTCTTCTTTGAATGTTTTATTGTCATGGAACATCATTACTCAGTAATTTTGTCCTCAAGTTTGCATCAGTATTTTATTAGAAAATTAAGTCAAAGCTCTAAATGCCTAAAGAAAAATCATTCACTACCACCTCCACAAAACACATTACTGAAATTACTTGAAAATAACAGATTTTATAAAGGAAGTGTATTTGAATATTTTCATTTGGGCAACTGACTGCCAAATTGTATGATTATTGACTCATGAAATTGTTTGGAAAAAACAAAACAAGTTATTTTCCTTAGGCTCTCTCAAAATATAACTTCTTAGTCAAAGCTTATCATAAATTACTTCTTGGAACAACTAAAACCTCCAAGCACTTTCTCAACTCTTCTTAAAAATCTGATTAGAATTAGATTTTTCCAACATTATACATAAGTCAAATCAAGCTTAAGAGATTTTAACCAACTTGTCAAGATGCCATGGAGCCTCAGAAAGAATGAAACACAGGAAACATGAGTACAGCTTTTAGTTACAACAATAGGATAGGCTTTCATAGTTCAGTAATATAAAAATCAATAGTGTCCCTCCTCTATGCATTTGATGGAAACTAATGAAGAAACAAGCTATTGTCTCTGATTAAATATAAGAAATAACAAATTCCAGTTTGGTAAATGCCCAAATAGGTGACTTTGAAGATGTATTTTAGAAACCAACATAAGACAACAAAACTCTTATATACAGAATCATTTATGATTAGTTTAAAAGAAAGTTTCCTCAAAATAAGGAGAAAGAGAGACAGAAAGATGAATGTAACTGGTTTCTACATGTTGACACCCACTATCTCCAGCTAAATATTAAAAGGGTGAAAACTTCACCACAACTGTAGCTGCTTTAAAGTGAAGAAATAAACTCTCATCATGGAGGCCCTGACAGCTAATTGTAAAAGAAACATATAGATTTATTTTTGAATATTCTTTTATTGCTTGGCCAGAATAATCCAAATTATCCATACTATTATGATAAAATCAATTATTTATCTATTTTAACTGCATAACATTTCTCTCTCACTCACTCTTACATATGGTAAAAAAACAAAAAAAGTACATGAAATTCCAATTAGAATTTCAATCTTGAAAGCTACAAAGTCAATAGAGCAACATTGAGTTGTTTTATGTTTCAGTTCAAATCTAAAACATATTGAAAATGAAAACTTGTAGAAATCATAAATGATCTACTGCCCTTCATTTCCTAGATGAATTAACTGCTTAAAGAGGCTAAGGAGTCTTGATACAGATCATGTCTCCAGACTTCCAGAACCCATCTGTGTCACCTATAAGACATACCTAACTGAGCAGCTTGAAGAGAGCTCTGGAGTCAATTATGATCATTGTAATGTAAATATCCTCAGAAACAAAAGATATTATTTCTTTACTATCTTTTAGATGTTTTGTTTTAGATATTTCAGTAATCAGTTTGTCTATTAGGTTCCAAGGAAAACTTGCATTTTTAATGGTAAAGGAGCATACAGGTTGTTATTTCAGAAAACCACTGGGTAAATCTGTTTTTACTTATGAGAATACAGATTCATTTGTAATATTATGAAGATGCATGAAAACACTGATACATGATTGACCAAAATATCTCCTATAATTTTACAATATATCCAGAGAAATGAGCAAATACGATACAACTTATATACAAGAAATAGTCAGTAGTATGTTTGTGCCCATACAGAGTGAATTTAAGTTTCTAAGGGGAAAGGATAAATAAACTAAAACTGTAATACTTTAAAAAAACCATATGTCAAACATTTTCTGGCAAGTCTAATATTGCTTGGCATAGCTTAATCCATTCTGTGTTTTTGGAGAGAAGATATAGTTGTTCTATCTGCTGATAATGACAAAAATATTCACTCTAGTTATATGGTAAAATTAATCATAATTATTTTGTTTAAGTAATGATGCAAGTGGTTATAAAGACATGTTTCCATCTGCATAGTGCTTGCATTTTACACTTGAGTTCTAAACAGGATCACATAATACAATAATATAATGTTAAATGTGCATTTATATAAGACACAGTTTCATGACATGAATAGTATGTCCAAGATCTTAATAGTGTCTGTGTCTTAATATATTTTAACTCCTTTCGGCCACCACTCCTATATCCTGGTGCAATACCTGAGCATTTTATTTTTCTGTCAGGATGATTTCAAAGTTTTATTGGAAGATATTACAGCCCAAGGAGCCCAAATCCTGTTCCTGTTAAATTGGAGGCTTGGGCTCTCTCTTTGTGTCTCTGTCTCTCTTTCTCTGTATCTCTCTCTCTCTCTCACACACACACACACACACACACACACACACACACACATTCATATCCATACAATTTTTTACTTCCCTATAGACAACCAATTAAAAATTATTCAGATAGCTCAATAAAATATACATGGTTATCTCTAACTTAAATATAACATCCTCTCAACCCTGATATTTAAGCCATATTCATAATCTCTCTATATATGTAACTTTGGGTTTTTCCAGAATAGCAAAAATAATAATAATAATAATAATAAAACAATATTTGTTTATAGAAAAGCATCATACATACCATGTGTAACAAGTTTCTAAAATAACTTTCTCTTTAAAATGCAGAATTATCCAGAAAGTTCATCAATGACATTCATTCACTCAATTTAGTAGCAAAATCATTTCTACTCCCCCTCCCAGGAACTGAACCTTTACTAGCTTCCACTGTGCCAAGTCAAACAAGCCAAAACAAAACAAAACAAAACAAAACAAATCCAAAACTGAACTGCCTTCCATGCTTTTCACACACAGCTCATCTCATCCTATCTGAAAATAAGTATATTTAATGAGAAAATAAAACGATGGTAAAATATTGCCCTCGTGCCCAGAGAAATGCAAATTACTTACCTTGGAATGATTTTCGAAAGAAAAAAGAAATGAGGGGGAAGAGGGGTTGATCCCAAAGAATAGTTTGAAGCCCTTGAATTTACTCACCAGTTTCCCAGATGCAGGGTCAGTAACAAGAACAGCAGCCTCACCACTCTACTTTGACTCCCCAGGAGAGAAGGGGAGAAGAGAGCTTTCCAAGAACCCATCAGGATCGCTTTTGGCGCTCAGTTCTCCAAGCTAGGACTTTTTCTGCCACCTCAGCAGCAGCCAGGAGAGTGCGGCGGGGCTGAGTGTGGCAAGGCAGTACACCTCCCAACCAGGTAGGATGCGACTCCCAGCGGAATTGAGCCGGGGACCAATCAGACACAGGGGATGTTGGCATAAATTATCTGAAAAAGAGTTGGGCCAATCTACGGCCCAAAGAGGCGGGGCTTCTCCGACTAGAAACCGAGCCCAGTGGGGGAAAGGGCTCCGTCTTTCCCAAAGAAAAACAAACCTCTTCTCTCTCGAAGCCTCAGAGAAACGTCTGGGGGGCCTTGACAGATTCCCTCCCTAGGGAAAGAAGCCTCCCTCTCCCCCCGGCCTTCCTCCCCGCCTGGCACTATTTCGGGGGCCACTGCCTCCTTCTCTCCCGCGTTTGGACTCCGAGTCTGCCTTCCCAGAGAGACCCGTGGCAAGCTTACAGTACCTAATCTGTTTTCCCCAGGCTCACGAAGGTTCTGCTAATTGTTGTTAATTGTCGTTGCTAATTTTGAGTGTTGGGCGGTGTCCCCTTTCGCTTCGCAGTCCCAGCACCTGGCCCAGTGCCCGGCACAAGTGAGCTCTCAGGAGATGCTGAATATCTAATTGAAGGAAGGAGTGAGCGGGCTCGGTGCATTCCTGATAATCACGTTTCCACCGTCCTTCCGCTGCCTTCATGAGTGAAAGGATTGGCAGTCTCCTCTCTCAGGGCACCAAATTATGCTCCGGAATAGTGCCTGGCAAGAAGTATCTCATTTTACAGACACGTAAAGAAAAATTCTATTTTAAAATGGTCCTCCTCGCCCTAGGAGTTGGAGACCTCTTCCACGGGTAACCCTTGCTCTCTGCTCCCTCCCCGGTTGTCTTCCCGTTGGGTGAGCTCCCGTGTTTGGTACCTAACTTCAGAGGCTCTGCTTTGAGTTTGCAGCAGAGCCCAACAGTTGCCATGGCAACCAGAAGCCTCTGGCAGCTTGAACAACTGTAGAGGCGAAGACAGTGGTGGTGGTGGTGGTGGTGGTAGAAGCAGGCTGTCTCTGCCCAGCCATCTTCTGCCTTTATGCCTTCCTGAATCCCTGCTTCCTACCGAAGCCACCTGGAGTTGGGGTCTTTGGTTGTCTCCTGAATCACCCCACAACCACTGGAATTGACCAGAGTCGGGGTGAAAGACCTGTAGAAAGAGAGTATTTGTCTCCAGGCAAACAATTCAAGGCAGAAGTAACAGTGTTAGTGTATAAGCATAAGGTAACTGTTGCTACCTTATCTTCTGAAAGCACTTCAAAGGAACTGGAAGGGGGGTAACAAGGTTCCAGATATTTCCTGGCCCAGAATAACAGATGGTGCAGTGCTGAGCTTTTCTCTCCTCCCTGACTGATTCTCCATCTTTTTAGTCTCTGAAAATAGTATTCACCTTCTTGTTTTTCTTCTCCTACTAAACGTTAATTAGGCAGCATTATTCTCTTCAACAAAGCATGTTAGTCAAGGTAGCTCATACCAAATAATTTATTTAACAATAAAGTTTCATTATAATAGATTCTGAGGTGAATAAATTTAGTTAAAAGTTGAAGTCAATATAAATCTGAGTAGATTTTCTTTTTCTGCTTTAATTAAGAATGTGCTTTGGAGAGCTATTTAACTGTTTCATTGGATGCCCACACTAATTCACTGATCTGATTAGCCCAGTGAACTAGGAATTCACTAGAAGTATGTAGTGAATAGCAAACACTTGCCTGGTTACTCTTTGCATTATGCTAAAATTAGGTACGATTTTTGCATATATTAGTGGGGATAGGATACTGCATAGTATTATACAATAGTAGTTGATAGTTCTTCCATCAAAAATCCTCAGCAAGGTTTCACTCTTATTGTTCTCATATATAACTGAAAGATGCTTGGGACAGTTAAGAGAAATTAATGGAGAGGAAAGGTGAAGGATATACCCTTGCGTGATTATGTGTTGCCTATTTACTCTCATGGAAGATAAAGGGCTGGAGTAATTTCCAGACTGGGAAATTTCCTGTATTTCCCAAACTCTAGATTTTTAACAGTTTAGTGCTGAAAGATTCTCGAATAATGCGTGGCATCAAATAGTTATTTCTAGTAGCTCTAGTCTAATGGGGAGAGTGGAGAGGATTATCGTTCTCACTCCACCCTCAACATTATCATGATACCTGGCTCCTCCAGAACCAGAAGACACTGGAGTCCTGTTCCAGTTCTCCCAAAGCACGTTTCTTCAGATGGCCCCAAACCGTACTTCAGTCAAAACAATAACAGGTTCCTAAACTTATCCCTCAGTATCATACTTGTTTTGTCTTGTCAGATGCTCCTCCCTTAGCTTAGGAGGACTTTCCTCCTCTTCATGTGCCCGCTCTTCATTCTTCCTAGTTAAATTAAGGGCTCATCTTTTTCCCCAAAGCCTTTATTGCTTATTCACTCCATGCTAGTCTGTTGTATAGTCTGTACTATAAGAATAGTTAAAACCTACTGAATGTTTACTATGTGTCACCAGGCATTATACTTAACAGTTCTAAATTACAGGTGCCTATAGTCCTCTGTTCACTTAAAGCAACCACTTCGTATTTTTATCATAGAATAGATCACCATTTTTGGAAACTATCTGGATTGCTATCCAAACCATCAGTTTTGTGCTTTTAAATTTTATACTAAAGAGAGTCCTAGTGCTTCTCAGACCTCATATTATAATATGTGCGTATTTAATATTATGTAAGTATGTGTTCTTTACTTTCTCTCCCTAGAGTGTAGCACAATGAGGCAGAGATTTCATTTATTTTCATCACCCCTTTTGTCCAAAGCAGTGGCCAGCAAGTAATAGACACTCAATACATATCTGCAGAATAAATAAGTATTCAATGTATAATTAAATGAATGAACACATTAAAGGCTTTATTGCTTTTATATATTTCTGGAGCCCTTAAGGGATCTCTCTTCAACACCATCAGTCTCAAGTGCCCATCTCTAAGTAGATGAAATCTAGATTTTGTTGCTTAATTAATTCCTTCCCATGGTACCATGAGAATTACTTTTCCTATTTAGAGGTCAATATGATCAAAGTTAACAAACCAAGTCATCTTAATCTATATAGTCAAGTTACTAGTTAAACAGAAGAGAGGGCCAGCACAAAGAGATTTCAAGATTGAAGGCACAGACTTCTTGTCAATCTGTCCAACCTCCTGAATCCTATATGTGGCCTCTAAAATGCAGCTAAGAGAGGGAGTTCGGAAGTTGATCCTTGGTGGCAGACGGCAATGGGTCTATAGATTCTAACCCTAAGTCTGTCTCATTTTTTTGTTTAGTTCTGTATTGTAATTTCTTAATATGGCTTTCTGCTGCTGGTTATCTCTACTTTTTGTTTCTTCCATATTTTCCATTCTATCTGATTTCCCCACCAATATACAAATATGTTCATGTATAACATTAAAATATTCATATATACATATTAACCTCATTTCCCACTCTGTCTTTCATGTTTATCACTTACTCCCATTAATAGCCATCCTTCCCTACTTCCTTAACATTCATCACTCCCCAAACTCTATGGTCTGCTTTCTGCCCCCATGACAACAATGCCTCTCTGTTGCTAAATCCAACAGATGTTCTGCTTAATCACCTTGTATGACCTTTCATCAGCATTTGATCCAGTTGACCATTTCTTCTTTCTCAAAATACTCATACATGTCATGATACCATGCTTTCCTGGTTTTTCCCATGCATCTTTAGCTAACCCTTTTTAAGCTTCTCTACATGTTTGTTCTATCTAACGCCAACATTGTGGAATTGCTCAAATATCAGTTCAAATTCTTTTTGCATCGCACTCTCACATGAGGCAACCTCATCTATTTCCTAAGCTCTATATCAATATCTATATCAACATCTATATATAACTTTTAAAAAAGGAAAGTGTCACTTGGACGGCTCAGTTGGTTAAGCATCTGATTTGATTTCAGCTCAGGTCATGATCTTGGGGTTGTGAGATGGAGTCCCAGTTCAGGCTCTCTGCTCAACAGGGAGTCTGCTTGAGATTTTTTCTTTTCCTCTCTGTCTGCTCCTCCCCACTCTCTCTAAAATAAATAAATAAATAAATAAATAAATAAATAAATAAATAAATAATCTTTAAAAAATAGAAAAGGATATGATTCCCTTCAAATCACATTGCAAGTCTGGAATTTCTATTGGGCTTCAGACACATATGTCCAACTAATGCCAGCCTAGTCAAACTGAAACCTCATAGTTTTTCTAGATATACACATCATCTAATCTATCATGAACTCTTCAGGATTCTTATCTCTAGTCTATCCAGTGTAAATAGATTGCAGTGACCACAGTCTCATAAATAGACAGTCTTTGTTCAAACTTAAGACTGTCGAATATTAATTGTGTAAGAATAAGAAGCTTACTTATTTTTAATACCTTAATTCCCATATGATTGCTGAAAAATGAAATTAGTCAGTTTGTATAAAGCTATTACAACAGTTTCCAGCACATAGTAAGTACTAAGTTAATCTTAATTATTGCAATTGTTATTATTATTTTCCAACTTCTTTCTATTTGGACGGCCAGTTAATCCAAGCAGCCATCCTCTTTTACATGGACTACTAAAACACCTTCCATTTCCAATCATACCTACCTCTGACTTTTTTTTTTTTAAGGTTTTATTTATTTAACAGAGAGAGACACAGTGAGAGGGAACACAAGCAGGGGAAGTGGAAGAGGGAGAAGCAGGTTTCCCACTGAGTGGGGAGTCCAATGCGGGCCTTGATCCAAGGACCCTGGGATCCCAACCGGAGCTGAAGTCAGACGTTTAACGACCGAGCCACCCAGGCGCCCCTGATTTATTTTTTATATAACTACCAGATGGTAGAAAATTGATTATGCTCTGTGCAAATCATTCAATGATTTCCTATTGTAGGATAAAACTGTAATATTATTTTTATGGCCTTTGAGACCCTCTAGCTTCTGGTCCTTCCCTCTCTGACCTACTCCATCTTAGCACCCCTTTCCTTCCTTCAAAGTGTTCCAGCCAGAATGACCCTCCTTTGGTTTTCTCATTGTTGTGACTCATTGATACCTTTGGGGTTTGCTGGTGATTTCCCCATACCTGGATCACTCCATTCACCTTTCACCCTCCAACTGGTTATTGTCCTCTTTTAAGTCTCAGCTTAACTCGCACATTATCAAGCAAACCCCAATTCCTCAATTTAAATTAAGTCCTCCATTATACCATCCAATAGCACTCAGTACTTTTCCTTCCCTTCTTTTCCTTCCCTCAGTACTTTTCCTTTCCTTCCTCAGTATTTTTCCTTCCTCCCTTCACTTGCTATATTTTATAATTCACTGATTTATTTGATTTAAGAAATAGTCACTAAGCACTAGGGTTTCAAGCATTCTTCTATATACTAAAGATACCATAATAAACAAAACAGTTTCATGTTTTCATAAAGCTGGCATTTTATTGAGCTCTCTATAATACAAATAACATATATCTTCATTTTTAGACATATTTTCCATAAAAATTTGTTTAATTTTTGTCTCTTATTTAGGCTGTCACTCCTTGATAACAAAAGATTTTATCTCTCCTTCTTTTTGCTCACTGTCCCCAATGTCTGATATACGGCCCCATCAGAGCTATTTCCTGAATGAATAAATGAATGAAGGAATGAAAGTACATGAAAGTTGGAATTACACAAGTAAACCCTTGTAAGCATCACAAATCAATTAAGCTATATTTGGAAAAAGATGAAATGTAGAATTATGTCACACAAATTTAAATCCTGTCTACGTTAATTATTTTTGTGGTTTTTAGCAAGCCATGACATCTCTCAGTTATCTCAGTAACCTAAGGTTTCTTAATTAGAAAATAGAGATGACAATAACTCCTACCAAACAGATATGAAGATTAAAAAATAACTTTTGTATTACTCTTTGTAAATCATTAAAAGATATAGAAATATTTGTTGTTGATATTATTATTACTTTTTGATGATCAATACAAAATTATAGTAAATGAAGGCATGACAAAGAAATACAAAATATCAAGAACTAAAAATGATATAGTTCTACAGTTTTCTAAACATTGGATATCATAACTTATTTAGATAACTTACTGAAAGCCTATAACAATCCTGGGAGACATTTACTATTATAATTCCTTTATTTTACAGATGGAAGAACTAAACAGTAGAGATTTACTTCCCCACATCACATAGCAAGTAAGAGGTAGAGCTGAGATTTAAATCTAAGGATTCAGGTTCCAGAGCCCATGTTTTGACCTGCTATGTGGTATTGTCTTTTAGATGACCAATAAGTCATGATCTCAGCTTTAAAGGAAATTATCCATATGTCTGCCAAGACACCTCTCTCCTCTCAGGTTAACCAACACTGTTATTTCAGTGACTACATACTAGGGCATCATTATTGTGAAAACCTTTCATATTTTATTTTAAAGGGCCAGCCCCTAAAAATGTCAAAGGTGGGAAAGAGTTTTGAAGAATGACCCTTAAGTGGCCATGTTTCAAAGGAATATAGTCCTGTTCAGGATATGAGACACTTACAGGAAAGAAATCCAGCCCTTGGAGATTCATCAAAGCCTGACATTTAATGAAAAACCTAAAAGTCTTGATGGAGCTTTATTATATCAATTACTCATATAGTCTAACATATTTTATTTTAAAAAATGCCTTGCTGGCAGGTCTGGCATTGAAATAGTAGCCCCCGAGCATCTTTGAATGGGACTTATCCAATGCCTAACTCCCTTAACATCCAGTTTATAGCCCTCATTGTGTCTATTTGTGTTGTTTTGACTAGCAGCTAAAAAATAATATAGTTTCCTACAGCCATTTAGGTCCAGAGGTCCTTAAACTTGCTTATTTCCCCCATCTATTGTCTCACTGTAGCCCCTGGTTCAGCAAAGAACACAGCAACTACAGGTAAATACTGGGAAACCATGTATCATCTTCAGGTCTCCTCTTAGCTATGTGATAAGGTGCCATGGACACCAAAAGAATTATTTCTATTGACAGAAATCTGGGGAGTCTTTATAAATATAAATTCTAAGTTTTTTGATGACACCATCATGACTGGACCTAGTAAAAAAGAAGAAGGAACTATTCTAATCACCTTGATAAGACACATGCTAACTGAAGGTGGTAAAGAATTCCAAAAAAATTCAGAGGTTTACAACCTAGATGAAATTTCTAGGGGTTCAATGGCCTGCACATGTTCCAATATGCCTTTGAAGGTGAAAAGAAATTTGCTGTATCAGGTCCGTCCTACTATTAAGGGAAGAAGAGAATGTCTCTGGATTTTGGAGGCAACATATTCCTTATTCAGGTTTATTACTACGACCCATTTGCTAGGTAAACTTAAATCTGTTCTTTATCAGGGCTTTTTAAATTTTTTTTATCAGGACTCAGAAAAGAGAAAATTGGGCAATAAGTTTACATTATTGCATAAACTGCTCTCCCACTTGGGCCACAGAACACTGCAAATCCAATTATGTTTGAAATGATGGTAGTGGATAGGGATAGTGTATGGTACTGATAGAAAAACTCCTCTTGGTGAATCACAAAGTAAACTTTTAAGATTTTAGAGCAAAGCAATGCCACCCTCTTCAGATTATTATCTTCTTTTAAGAAGTAGATTCTGGCTTGCTACTGGTCTGTAGCAGAGAATGAATACTTTCCATGATCCAACAAGTTACCATACGACCTGCGCTACCCTTCAGCAATTGGTATTGTTGGGCATGGAGAGAAGTTTATCATCAAATGAAAGCAACACATATGAGATCAGACTTGAGTGAAACCTGAAGGCATAGATTAAGTCACATGAGCAAATGACTCAGATGCCTACAGCCCATAATCCAACTCCATTTCCCCCCTCTCTCAATCTTTATCCTTAGATTCCCATTAGGAGTTTCCTATGACTAGTAACCGAGGAAGGAAAAAATCAGTCCTTATTTACAAGTGGCTCTCTAGAATTGACTAAAAGCACCCCAAAGTAGACAACAGCAGCTCCATAGTTTCACTCCATGATGCCTCCAAATAAAGTGGGGAAGAAAATTTCTCCCAGTAGGTAGAACTTGTGAGTAGTATTCTGTTTTGTTGATTTTTTTTTTCTAAAATGAGCGATGGTCAGAGGCAGGATCCACACTGATTCATAGGTTGTGATTAAGATCGCAGACTGGAAGTAACACACTGGAAAAATAGTGACAAGAACAAATGGGAAGAGATATCTGGATAGACGTCTCTGAATGAGCACAGAATATCAACATATTTTTTGATCCATCTGTGAATGCTCACCAAGAAGTAGTTTCAGCAGAATAAGATGTTTATTATCATATGAACAAGATGATATGTTGTATGACTATCAGTCAGCCTCTTTCCCCAACCACCCTTGCCCTAACAGACTGTCTCTTACATAAAGTGGGCATGGCAGCAGGGATGAATGTTATGCACAGTACTAACAGCAGAGATTCAAGAAATATAGTCTGGCTT
Organism: Ailurus styani; assembly: GCA_002007465.1. Taxonomy (NCBI): domain Eukaryota; kingdom Metazoa; phylum Chordata; class Mammalia; order Carnivora; family Ailuridae; genus Ailurus; species Ailurus styani. The sequence goes on from LNAC01000005.1 coordinate 10,605,546, forward strand.
ACAATTTCACAGTTTAAAAAATTTTTTTATTATGTTATGTTAGTCACCATACAGTACATCATTGGTTTTTGATGTAGTGTTCCATGATTCATTGTTTGTGTATAACACACAGTGCTCCATGCAATCTGTATCCTCCTTAATATCCACTTTACTTATTTGAGAGAGAGAGAGAGAGAGAGCACAAGCTGAGGGAGGGGTAGAGGGAGAAGCAGACTCCCTGCTGAGCAAGAAGCCTGATTTAGGGCTCCATTGATCACTGAACCCTGACATCATATCTGAGACAAAGGCACACACAATCGACTGAGCCACCCAGCTGCCCAAACAATTTCCCAGCTTTTCAATAATAATAGATACTAATACTTAGTTCCCAATATGGTACTATTCCCCAAAAACATCAACTATGCCTGGGAATAGGTTGATTAAATGGAACCCTTCCAAGGATGCCCTTTTCTTCTGCAAGTTAGTTGAGTTGTCAGGATGGGAGATTGTGAAAAACACCCCAGTTTCCAGTTTTTCCTCACTCTATTGCTATCCCTGATGACCTAATCATTTTGGTCATACCAAAATTCTACAGAAGGCTGACTCATTTTTAGCAAAAGTGAAAGTCCAAATTACAGAGTCTCCAAGAATATTTGAAAATAAATAAGGTCTAATGTGTTGATTCACAGTATTGAAGTATTTTTACATTAAAATCTTTATGGACAGATCTCACATGACATAGCATCATCATCAGATATCTACATTTATTTTTCTGTACTTCTACACTTAATTTGTATTCCATTTATAGAAGTTTGTATTTTATATTATGGTGTTTGTCACTAAACGGTAAACTTTCTATGGCAGAGACTCTCCTTTTTGTCTTTGTGTTCCTAATATCTGTCTATAATGGGCACACTAACTGTTGAATGAAAAAGGGTAAATACTATACAAATGAGAGTGACATTTAAGTCAGAAGAACATAATTAAGAATTGGAAACTTGTTACAGACTTGGGTGTGCGGGGTAGGATATGTAAGGGTTAATATGAGGAGCGATTTCTCATCAGAGATAGAGACGGTACAGGGATTTTGTGCAAGTTGAGCCCTTCAGAATTGTGCATACTGTGTTTTTATGATCAAAACAAAACTTGGAAGTTTATCAGGGAAATTGAGTCAGATTCCATGGGTAAAAAAGAGGAATATATTTGTCTGGATATACAGGGAAGGGACATAGACCAGGAGAATGGACAATTAATTTATGAGGCATTGAATATAGAAACAAATTTATATTAAAATATTTTATAGGGGCTTTGGGTGGCTTAGTCGTTAAGTGTCTGCCTTTGGCTCAGGTCATGATCCCAGGGTCCTGGGATTGAGCCCTGCATAGGGCTCCCTGCTTGGCGGGAAGCCTGCTTCTCCCTCTCCCACTTCCCCTGCTTGTGTTCCTGCTCTCACTGTCTCTCTGTCAAATAAATAAATAAAATCTTAAAAAAAAATTTATAAGTAGAGTAGATGGGAAGGAAAAAACTTACAAAACATATATGCATAATATCTTAAAGATTTCTCTAATATTGACTATTTGATTAATAGTGCTGATTCTTAGAGGTCTTTATAGTGGTAATATCAGTGATATTTCTCCCATCAAAAGATTGTGAATATCTGTGTGTTATTCTCTGAAAATTATATCTAATTTTATTATTAGTATTTCACTTGGTAACAGTTTTTTCCTTATTGCTAAAGGCATCTATAAATTATTCTGCCCGGAACAAATGTTTAAAATGGTTATGAAGGCATGGAATTTTCTGTCATGATCTTTAGAAATAAATTTATCATCAGCAATTTTTTGCATTGAAAGAAGCTTAACATAAAGAAAATGTTAGATAATCTTGTGCCTTTATAAAAACATTGAAAAATAACACAGTACTTACTAATTTTGAACCATATTTCCAAACCTGCCTATTTAACAGAGGAACCTAGGGAGCATTTAAAAATAGAAATTCTGTACAATCTGATTCAGAGTTTTAGAAGGTAAAATCCTGAAATTTGTATTTTTAAGAAACTTCTCAGTAGATACATAGGTAAAGGATATGAGAACCTGCATAAAAAATCACTAAATACAATGTCAAAATGCAATTAATACATATTTGTTCAGTAACTGTACAACTAAACTACTGCTTTGCTAAACTTATCACCTTTCCAAGAATGTTAAAATAGTTCCAAAAACTTAGCAAGTATTTATAAACCATTAAAATAGAGATCCTTCTCTCAGGGTTTGGTGATCTCATAATGAAAGGATGGATGGGATTCACAGTCTTTGAACTTCTTTTTACACAAATAAAATAAATGCCTTTTTTTTCCCCTGGGAAGAAGTTTCATCTCATTCTCATTGAGTCAGCAAATATGTGACTACCTACAGAGATCCTTACTTCCTTCACTCAAAGGTTAAGAGGTATTGGCCTAAAGTACTTATATAGCTATTGATTTGCATGTATGCTGATCTTTCCTCTAGGCCTACCACCACCATTATTTAAATTTTAAGCATAGTGCAATTACCATGAACTCATATACCCTTAGAATAAAAAGGGTAAGTGTGATTGAGAAACAAAGTCAGGCAATAAGACTTATCCACATTAATTTACACATGGAATAGCCACAGACGCTTTTTGGTTGTTTTTTTTTTTTTTTCATAAAGGAATTCAAGATCTCAATTGGTACTTTGAGATAATTTCATCAACATCAACACTCTTCTATAGTTCAGTTGCCTGCATTGTAAGAACTTTCTGACAGGGTAGAGGAAGGTCATAGTTTTGATGTCCTTGTAGTCCATGTTACTTCAGTCTGTCTATTAGCTGCAGTCTTTGTGGGTTTAAAGTTGTTTGGTCAACCAAATAAGGACACTATAGATTGAATTGATCAATGTCACCTTGAAGGGAGATTAAAGGCCCTCTTTTACAAGACAGTGAAATATAAGAGCTAGGAGAGAAAGTTTGCTAATGTGCTGAATGACAGAATTAAGTTTGAAAAACCTAGATGCAAAAATTAATATAAAGAAAATCATTTAAGTGTTTTAAATCATGGTAACTGAAATGCAATTTACAAATGGTAACTTTCTATTTTGGTGTACAGCTACATAGGTCTTAACCAATGGATACAGTTGTGTAACCACTATTGCTATGAAGACATAGAATATTCCCATTATTACAAAGTTTCCCCATGCACATTTGTAGTTAGTCCACGTCACGCCCAGCCCTGGAAATTAATGACTTGATATCTACCTCTATATTTTGCCCTTTCCAGAATGTAATATAAGCAGAAACATGAAGTATGCAATCTTGTGTGTCTGTGTCTTTCATTTTGCAAAATAAATTTACAATTCTGCTTTATTAGGTGTTATCGATATTATGTTCTTTATTGCTAAACAATATTTGTGTGACTATATTAAGATTTATTAATTCATTCACCAATAGATGCATATTTTTCTTAAAGCAATAGTTGCTGTTGTAAGTGTTTGTATATAGGTGTTTTTCTGGGTATATGTATTCATTCTCTTAGCTAGATGCCTGGGAGGGAGATTGCTGGTTGTGTATTACATTATCATACTATATTATTTATATTATCTATATTATTTTCATATTACATCTATATTAGGTTACATACATAATAAGTGCATTTTAATATTATATATGAAGTGTTAAGTTGCTCTCCAAAGTGGCTATACCATTATGCTTCCTGAATTCAATGTATAAGAGTGGTTCTGCATCCTCGTCAACACTAGGCATTGCCATTTTTTTAGCCATGCTAATGTGTGTGTAATGAATCGCATTTGGGTTTTCATTTGCATTTCCCCAGTAAATAATGATATTGAACTTCCTGAATGTGTTTGTTTGCAATCCATATCTCTTTTATAAGGAAGAGTCTGTTCAATTCTTTTCTTCTTTTAGTGGATGTATTATTGGTATTATTATTATTGAATTGTGAGAGTTCATACAACACTTTTAATGGATATAGACATATTGCGCTTCATAGGTACTGTGTTTTTTACAAATTAAAGTTTTGTGACAACACTGTATCGAGCCAGTCCATTTGTGCTATTTTTCCAACAACATTTGTTCACTTTATGTCTCTGTGTCACATTTTGGTAATGCTTACAATATTTCAAATTTTTTCATCATCATTATATTTGTTATGGTGATGTGACTATTGTAATTATTTTGGGAAACCATAGACCATGCCCATGTAAGATGACAAATTTAATTGATAAATGTGTGGTTTCTGACTGCTCTGCCAACTAGCCACCCCCCCCCCCTTTCTCCTCTCCTCAGGACTCCCTATTCCCTGAGATAGAGCAATATTAAAATTAGGCCAGTTAATAACCCTACAATGGTCTCTAAGTGTTTATGTGGAAGTAAGCCCAGTGTCTCTCATTTTAAATCAAAAGCTACAAATGATTAAATTTAGTGAGGAATGTATGTCAACAGCCAAGATAGGCGGAAGGCTAAGCCTCTTGTGCCAGTTAGTCAAGTTGTGAATGCAAAGGAAAAGTTCTTGAAGGAAACCAAAAGTTCAACTCCAGTGAACACAAGAATGAGAAGAAAGAGAAACAATCTTACTGCTGATATGGAGAAAGTTTGAGTGGTTTGAATAGAAGATCACCAGCCACAATATTCCCTTAAACCAAAGGCTAATCTAGAGAATTACCCTAACTCTTCTCAACTCTGTGAAGGCTAAGAGAGGTGAGGAAGCTGCAGAAGAAAAGTTTGAAGCTAGCAGAGGTTGGTTCATGAGGTTAAAAAAAAAAAAAAAAAAAAAAAAAACCCACCNAGTAGAGCAGCAAGTGCTGATGGAGAAGTGGCAGCAAGTTATTCAGAAGATCCAGCTAAAATAGTTAATGAAGGTAGCTACACTAAACAACAGATTTTCAATAGAGATGAAACAGCCTTATATTGGAAGAAGATGCCATCTCGGACTTTTAGAGCTAGAGAGGAAAAGTTAATGGTGGCTTCAAGGTTTCAAAGGATAGGATGACTCTCCTGTTAGGGGCCTAATGCAGCTGGTAAATTTAAGTTGAAGCCAAGGCTCATTTACCATTCTGAAAATTCTAGGGCTCTTAAGAATTATGCTAAGTCTGCTCTGCCTGTGCTCTGTAAATGACACAACAAAGCCTAAATGACAGCACATCTGTTTACAACGTGGTTTACTGAATATGTTAAGCCCACTGTTGAGATCTACTGCTCAAAAAAAAAGATTTATTATTACTGCTCAGGGGTGCCTGGATGGCTCAGTTGATAGAGCATGTGACTCAGGGTTGTGAGTTCAAGCCCCACATTGGGTGTGAAGATGACTTAAAAATGATATCTTAGAAAAAAAATTACTGTTTGTTGACAATGAACCTAGTTACTCCAAAGCACTGATGGAGATGTATAATAAGATTAATGTTGTTTTCATGCCTGCTAACACAACATCCATTTTGCAGCCCATGGATCAAAGAGTAATTTCAACTTTAAAGTCTTATTATTGGGTGGGGGGATGGGTGAGCCTGCTGATGGGTATTAAGGAGGGCATGGATTGCATGGAGCACTAGGTGTTATACACAAACAATGAATCATGGAACACTACATCAAAAACTAATGATGTACTGTATGGTGACTAACATAATAAAAAATAAATGTGAAAACATAAAATCTTATTATTTAAGAAATACACACTTCATAAGGCTATAGCTGCCATAGGTAGTGATTCCTCTGATGGTGAGTAAATTGAAAATCTCCTGGAAGGATTCACCATTCTAGATGCCATTAAGAACATTTGTGATTCATGGTTAAGAAGTCAAAATATCAACATGATAGGAGTTTGGAAGAAGTGGATTCCAATCCTCACGGAGATCTTTGAGGAGTTCAAGACTCAGTGGAAGAAGTAGCTGCAGATGTGATAGATATAACAAGAGAACTACAATGAGAAGTGAGGCCTGAAAATGGGATTGAGTAGCTGCAATCTCATCATAAAACTTTAATGAGTGAGGAGTTCCTTCTTGGGGATGAGCAAAGAAGGTGATTTCTTAAGATGGAATCTATTTCTGGGGCATCTGGATGGATCAGTTGGTTAAGCACCCAACTCTTGATTTCAACTCAAGTCATGATCTCAGGGTCTTGAGACCAAGCTGGCATCTGGGTCTGTGTTCAGCACAGAGTTTGCCTGAAATTCTCTCTCCTGGTGAAAATGCTGCAAAGACTGTGAAAATGACAACAAAGCAATTAGAATATTACATAAACATAGTTGATAAAAGTGACAGGATTTGAGAGGATTCCAGTTTTGGAAGAAGTTCTAGTGTGGGTAAAATGTTATCATACAGCATTGCATGATACAGAGAAATTGTTCACAAAAGGATAAATAGATATAGCAACCTTCATTGTTGTCTTATTTTTTTCATTGTTGTCTTATTTTAAGAAATTGCCACAGCCATCTAACCATCAACAATCGCCACCATGATGTCAACAGCCATCAGCATTGAGGTAAACTCCCACCAGCAAAAAGGTTACAACTCACTGAAAGCTCAGATGATGGTTAGTGTTTTTTAGCAACATAGCATTTTTTAATTAAGATATGTATATTGTGTTTTTAAACATAATGATATGGCACACTTAATAGACTACAGTGTAGTATAAACATAAATTTATATGCACTGGGAAACCAAATAACCCATTTAATTCACTTTATTGCAGTGTTCTGGAAACAAACTTGCAGTTCTCTGAGGGATGCCTATATATGATTTTTAAATATTTTCTCCAAGTATATAGTTTGTCTTTTTATATCCTTTAATTCTTTGAAGACCAAAAACTTTTAAGTTTGATGAAGTACAGTTGTCAATTTAGTTTTCTTTTATTGTTTCTGCTGTGTGTGTCCTATCTAAAAACACTTTGCCTATCCCAAAGTCAAAAGGATTTTCTCGTATGATTTCTTTAGTAGTAGTTGTGGGTTTTGTGCTTAATTTTATGATTCGATTTGTGTTAATTTTTCTTTATTTTGCAAAATATGCATCAGAGCTTCTTTTTTGTGTGTAGATATCCAATTGATGCTTCAACCTTTTTGGGAAGACTACCCTTTTTTACATTGAATTACCTTGCCATCTTCTGGTGGAAATTAATTTCTAATATATATGTAGTCCTATTTCTGGACACTTTATTCTGGTCCAGTGATCTTCATGTTTATCCTCATGACAATATCAAATTATCTGGATTATTGTAGGTTTAAATCTTGAAATCAAGTATTGGGAGTTTTACTTTATTCTTGGTTTTCAAAATTTCTTTGATTATTTTAGGTTTTTTACATGCCTATAAATATTTTAGAATAAAGTTTTCAATCTATAACAAAACTAAACCATCCCCCACTCCACCAAAAAAACAAAAGAAAACAAAACAAACAAACAAACAAAAAAACCCTCTGGGATTTTGTTTGAAATTGCATTGGATCCACAAATCAATTTGGAAATCATTGATATTTTAACACTACTGGAAGATATATTTTTATGCATGTTTCTGCTTTCTGTGGTTTTTTTTCCAGTGGTATAGTGATATAAATCAATTGTGTTCTGGCTTGATTATTTCTAATGTCAATATGTTTAAGACAATTTCTGTATTTTTCTTGGTATATAAAGTTTCCTTTTTTTCCCTTGATTCCATTCGAGATTTTCTTTTTCTCTTTTTCTCCCCACATTTTGTATAAAATGTGTCTAGGTAGATGGGTTTTGGTTTGTTTTCTTAATAAATATGCTGATAGGGATTCTGTGCTCTTCTTGGCCATTATCTCTTCAGATATTTTCGTTGCACCCCAATTCTCTCCTCCTTCTTATTCTCCAATTACATATATGCTTGCCTGTTTCCTATTGTTTCTCTGCCTGGGATTTCCTCTTTTTTTCTTTTCTCTCTTCTTTTTGTCCAATCTAATAATAAACCCATCAAAGGAATTCATCTCTGAAAGTGTTTTTAAAAATTCTAGCATTTTTATTTTACTTTCTTAAATTAGCCTACATTTTGTTAAGTTTCCTCATACATGTAGATTGTCTACCTTTTTTAGACCCTGTAAAATTAATTTTAGTTATTTAAAAGTCCCTATCTCATAGTCAAATAGCAGGCTATTTCTGAGTCTGATTTCATTGATTGCTTTATCTCGACAATACTTTCAATTTTTTGTTTTACATTTTTGTGTGTCTCAATGTTTTAAGTAAATATCAGGCATTGTATATACAATGATAAAGACTAAAAATAATATTTATTATTGGAAATAGGTATGCTGTTGGTGTAGGGGATGTGCTTATTTACTTTGTAGCTGAACTCAATTTAGGTTTTGTTATTGCTATTGGAATCTTCAGGGACTATGATGGTTAATATTATGTGTCAACTTACTGGGCTAAGGGATGACCATATAGCTGATAAAATATTTTTCCCAGGTGTTTCTGTGAGGACCATTCCAGAAGAGATCAGTGTTTGAATTGGTGGACTGAGTAAAGAAGATGACCCTCACCAATGCATGTAGGTGTCATCTAATCTGCTGAGGATCTGAATAAAGCAAAAAGCAAGGCACAATTCTTCTGCTTTCTCTGTTTGAGCTGGGACATCCCTCTTCTCCTGCCCTAGGACATCAATGCTTCTAATTCTTGAACTTTTGGGCTAAAAGTGAAACTTTGGGCCTTTGGACTCAGATTAAGATTTACATCATTGGTTCTTGTTCTCAGGCTTTTGGGTTTGAACTGAAACTGTGCCACCAGCTTGGGCCTCCAGCTCGGAGAAGACAGATCATGGGACTTTTCAGTCTCCATAATAGCATAAGACAATTTCTCATAGTAAATCTTTTCCTACACACCTATATATATAAACCCTATTAATTCTGTTTCTCTGAAGAACCCTGACTAATATAGATACATTGTTTTCAAATTCTTCTATCACTGGGCTTTTGTTACCTTGTATACAAAACAAGGAGTAGAGTGCTAGACATTTTTTTTAGTATTTCTGCTCTCTTTTCGACTTTAGTTTTGCACACCTGCACCCCAAGTAGAATCTTTCTGTACATTTTTGCCCTTTTTCAAGTGCCAGACTGTTGCTGCTTGTTTGGTGCTTGAACTGTGTGAGGTGTACAGATGGTAGTTTGCTATTTCTCTAGTCCAGTCTCAGCCTCGACTAACCCTGTGTTACTAGACTTTGGAGTAGAAATTTCTGTGCTTTATTCTGTTCCTCCTCACGGCAGCCAAATTCTTCCTTCTATATCTGGTTGGTCTTGGGGGAGCGTTCCCTTTTCCCAGTGCTACCAGAGGTACGCTTTGTAATACATAGACTTTTAATCCTCAGTCTCCTATTCCTCTCTTAAGGGGTAGAAGTTTTTGCTTCTACTCCTCCCCCAGGAGCAATGTCTTTTTCTGCACCCTGATGTGAAACTGTTCGCTGCCTCTTTCCTAGTGGTGTTAAGTCTTTTAGTTTTCAGGAAAGAAGGTCCAGGAAGGTGGTCAGGGCTTTGAGCGTGTCACTGCCATGTCACCCTCTGGCTTCCTATAACTTCATGTACACCAGCACCACAAAATACAACTTTCTCCAGTGTTTTGTTTTGTCTTACTTTTTTTTTTATCTTGTCCTCAATCTTCCTTGTGAAAATAAAGTGCTGTTAAGAAGAGCTTTCTAGTTAACATGGACTCCCACTTTATCTGGGGGCCCCTAGCTATTCCAAACTGGTATGTTAGCCTTAGTTTACCTTTAATTATTCTTTTTTTTCTTCTTCTTACTCAATTGTACAGTGATCTCTTTTTTCAAAGCTTTGCCAAAAGTGAAACACTTCTGTGTCCCCCTGTTCTCTTTAGGAATTTGTTTACATGGTTTCCTTTAACCTTAGCATTCTGATGGGCTCAAATAAAATATTGATTTTGCAGATTATTAATCTTTTTCTTGCTTTTAGGGTGGCAGGGACATTCATTGCAGCTTCCTATATCCTAACCAGAAATAAAAGTCTACACTTAGCTATACAAAAATAATTATACAATGACAGAAAAAGTTAGGATTGGAATGACTATAATCCATGTGAAAAAGAAGTCAAAACACCACAGCTTTTGTAAATACATATCAAAATTTAAATTAATAAAAGCCTTTTTAAAGAGCAAGGAAAACAAAGTTTAAACTGAATGCTGAAGTAATGAAACATGTTAATTCTGGTTGTCCTACATAAAAAGGAACATTAACAAATGAAAATTTATGACATTTGAGAACAATCTAGGAGACTAAAAGATTAGTGTATGAAACAGGTTGTTTAGGAGACAAATGAAAAAACAAATTAAATAGCAAAATATGAGCTATGTGGAGAATAAAAGTGGTACTTATATGTAGAAAAGTAAATATTTATTCATTTACTAGAAATTATTATAAAGAGAAATGTAGTTTGAGATAAATGTTTTATTTATTTATTCATTTTAATTATTTATCCTCAGTTCTTGTACTTTTCTATATACCTAAGTGTAATCAAATGACTTAACCTCTCAGCATTCAATATGCAGATTTGTAAAATGAAGACAAAAATATCAAATTTACACACTGGTTTGCCAAAGTGTTTTTGAATTTAAGACATGCTTTGAAATTGTTGGTCATCATCTTTACCAAAAATTGAGGATACCAACAATGAATGAATATATCATTTAGTATATTCCTACTATATGCTAGGCATACTCTTATGTACTTTACATAAATTATCCCATTTAAAATAAATTTATAGTGTGTTTGCATTTTAACAATTCTATCATCTAGTCTCTTAGATTATTGATCTCTGCCTCTGTTAAAATTCAGAGACTCATCACTATTTCTGCACCTAACTTCTCTATTTCTAAAACTATAAATCTGGTATTTAATATTCAGATCAGAAATATACTTTGTGCTGCTTGTCTCCTTTTCTTTGAGTTTTTCATTAGTGATTCTTCTTGGCATTAAAATATTAAGAATTAAGACAAAAATTTGTGAGTCCATAAGAAAACAACCAAGGATATAACTCAGTACACTTAATGAAGACCATAGAAAAAGAATACATAGAGTCTTATTGGTACAAATATGTATTGTCCAACCCTGTTGTTTAGAGCTCAATATTCTTTGTAAAGGTGTGGTGTCAAAACCATGTGAGATGATTTACTAATGTACTTTACACACAAACACTTATTTCATATGATTTTATTTATTCCCAAAAATTTATTCCAAAAAATAGTTATAGTTGACTTTTTTTTTTTTAGTAATTGACTCTTGAAAGATGTGGGAGGTAGGGCCACCAACCCCTGTGAAGTCAAAATCAATTTTGACTCCACAAAAAATTAATTACTAATAACCAACTTTTTATCAGAAGCTGATGTTACTAATAACATAAGTAGTCAGTGAACACATATTTTGTTATGTATTATATGCTATATTCTTACAACAAAATGAGCTCAAGAAAAGAAAATGTTAAGAGAATCATAAAGAAGAGAAAATGCATTTACAATACTGTACAAAAAAAGTCCACATATAAATGAACCCATACAGTTCAAATCCATGTTGTTAAAGGGTCAACTGCATTTGATTCAAATAAATGAAAGTGAAAATGCTGGATTCAGGAGAATTTAGGTTCCTGTCTTATAGGAAGGCTTATGTGTTCTATGAATTTCCAAGAAGGATCATTAATATTTAGTATTAACTATAAGATCTCCATCTTCATTTTGTTGTTTTGTTTGTTTTCTTAGATTAACTCCCAGCTTAAAGATTCTATAGACTGTTTTAAACAAACACTTTATTGTAATAAAAAATGACTTTACTATAGTGTCTTCTCTACATATTTCCTTCACAAACATGTGGTAGTTTTAGGACACTGGTTTAGCATTCAGTGATTTGACTTCCTACTCAAACATCTTTCATTTGGAGATAAGGAGTAGATTTCACAATTGAGAAAGAAGATTGAGACATGGGGGAAAAAACTACATCAGAAAAACTAATTGAAAGCTTCTAGAATATTTGAAAGAAAAATTAGTTGAAATTAAATGTTATTCTAAAATATGTGTATGCTCAAAGTAAACTTTTGAAATTAAAATTATGTCAGTATGTAAAATTAACAATACATACCATTAAAGAAACAATTACTTTTTAGTAGGATTTGTATTAAATCTCTTTGCATAAATTTTTTGTTTTGTTTAATCCCTAGAAGAAATCTTCTACTTTAATATTATTATATTTATTTTATAGAGAAAATAAAGGAAACTCAGAGAAGTTAAATAACTTGCCCAGGGTTACACAGCTACTTAATGGCAGAGCTGGTATTTAAATCTCAGATCTTCCTAACTCCAGAACCCTGCTGTTTTCTACTATACTTCAAAAGGATTTAAGTAGCTGCTTAAAGCTAAGAACATATTTCTTCATTTAAGTAACATGATGCCAGCAAAACATCAAAGAAGGAAGTTGCAAATTAGATATCAATGGTAAAAAAGCATTGGTTTCTTTAATCATAAGAGAAACTTGGGACTTGAATACCCAAAATAACTAAAACCATGTTTCCACCTAAATTTAAAGATATCTTCTCAATCTTTCCTTTGTTCATTCTAATTTATTAGATGCATGGGTTCGTTAATTGTGCTTTATGATTGCAAATTAAACTCAGGATATCAGAATCTGCTAATGAAGAAAATCATTCTCATAACATCAGCTCAAGTGTCTTTATTATAACATCTCGTTAAAGAGATCATAGGCTTACTCAAAGACAAGATTAAATAATCACAATGTTACAGAGGTGAACATAATTTATCAGGTATAGAAGTACAAGCAGTAAAGGTGACTACAGAGAAATACTAAAAAATAAAAATCATTCATATAAGCAATATGAGCCGTGGTCTCTGAATCTTTAAGTCACTCTCTGGTAATAAAATAGATGCTTGGTAATATCTCAAAGATATTTGAAGGTAATATTACATATAACTCAAAGCAGAGAAGAGTTTTGTCAGGTTATGATATTTCCTTGTAGGACAGTTTCCAATGTACTCTGTAACAAATTCTGATAAATTAAGCTTACACTGAGCTTCACCTTATGCATTACATGTGATATTGACTAGTATACGATTAAAAATTCAGGTCCTGAGCTATTGTTGATGATGATTCACTGGGAATGTCATTTGTGCAAATGGGAGCTTTGTTTTATGTTGAACAGAGGAACTCTTGTCGCCAAAGGGATTTAAAGTACAACCCATCTCTAGCTACCAGACAAAAGAACATTGATACCTTTGGGAACTCATGGAATCCATGGAGGCTCGAGAGACACAATTTTTCAGATCGGAGATAGAGATCAGTCATTACAGTGACAGGGAGAAAAGACTTCAGTAACAAGAGCCTTGAAGTGAAATATAAACATTTCAGGATTGACTGGAAGATGTGGAAAAGAACATGGTGAATGCCGGAGGGCTTGGGGAATAGACCAGAAGACAGCTTCTTTTTTATTAAAAAAAAAAAAAGAAAAAGGTAAATGTTATTTGTTACTTAGTGCAGAGAAACTGGAAATCAATTTAAAAAGTCATTCTCCTTTAGAGTTCACTGGATAATAATGGTATAGTAAATCCCATATACTTTTCTAAATGAGTGTAGGCTTAGTTATGCCTAGCAAATCCTTTTGTCAACCTCAAATATTTCTGAGTTAAAACAAAGATGAAAATACCCCAATACTGGGGCATCTGGGTGGCTCAGTCGTTAAGCATCTGCCTACTGCTCAGTTCATGATCCCAGGGTCCTGGGATCAAGCCCCACATCAGGCTCCCTGCTCAGAGGGAAGTCTGCTTCTCCCTTTCTCAGTCCCCCTGCTTGTAATCCCTCTCTTGCTGTCTCTCTCTCTCTGTCAAATAAATAAATAAAATCTTTTTTAAAAAATACCCCAATATTGTTTCATATAGATATATGAACCATGTGGATATTTTCTGAATGTTAGAATTAAGATTTTTATTCCCAGAATGAAGAAAATCAGGGATAAAGTCTCTTTCTCAAATATTTCTGCCATAACAAACTTTAAGTCAATTTGAGTATGAGCCCTTCACAATAGCATTTACTTATGTATTCTGAAAAATTTATATTCACTGTTTGTCTTTTAAATAAACTGAGATTTTGGAGAGGGAGGAAATTGTGTATTATCCATCTTCATGTCTCTAGAGCTTAATATATGCATAGGATACAGAAGTAGCATAATAGGTTCAATGAAATTAGCAATTGAGTAGAATGAATAGAGACTAATATAAAGAGAAGCAATATGTCATTGCATACATAGGATTGGAGCATGGGTTAGGAATTGGTCTTAGATGGTGATTTTGGCATTAATGTAAGCGTGTTTTAAGGTTTTAGTTTTTTCATTTGACATTGTAGAGCTTGAACTAGATCAGTTGTTTTTAACATTTGGTTTATTTTTTATGTTTTGTTTGTTTTTAGTTATAGAGTCCTGTTCTCGGAGGAAAATTTACCACAAATTCCAATACACAAAAAAGGTAAAGACAGAGTTGAAGTGGATAAATCAGGGGCATAAGTAATGGAGCCCTGCCTTTTTCTTCCATTGTTACATTGTTGTTTGTTCTTATCTTGCACCATTCAACAGCAATTCTTGATTTCTTAAATGAGAATTGCAAAGAGTCTAGTTGAAAACCATCATTCTGCTACATGATCTTTAAGCAATGGGTAGATAAAAAATACTGTATTTGTACAATGTGTTTGTAAATAAGAAAATTATATAAATATAAATCATATAACATATAAAATGTAAATAAATAAAATATAAATATAAAAGATAAATAAAATATGTAAAACATAATAATGTAGCTTTTATAATTAAAATAACATACCATCACCCTGGCCTGTTCTTGGCATGCCTGTCTTGCTGTGATTGAGCGATTGTCAGGATTTCCTATACAAGCCATTAAAATGATCAGTAAGGTGTTAGGAATGAAAGATTTCTCTACTTACTTTTAAACGAATTTGTTCTCAGTCTTATAATTGTATGTGACCCTTTTTAATATACCTCCTTTTTAATGTATAATGGAGTTGTAGCTACTAAGGAAGTATACAAAACAAGAAAGTTAATTCAATATTAAAGATTCTTTTTCAAGTGTGGTTAATTTGAATTCCACAGTTTACTCTTCATCTACTTTGTAAGACAATTTTCTTAATCTAATTAAATCATTGCCATACTCATGAATTTAATGAGTGTACAGTTCTATAGTAAATGTTTTTTCTAAAAACATCTTTAAAATATTAATGAAAAATAATTTTTAAATTGCTATTACAGGTTTGTCATTATTTAAAAATGGTGTGGGTTGTGTTTTACTTGATAATTACTTCATAATCTTGGCCTGAATGTGATCACACATATTTAGTTCCTTCCTATTATTATTCTTTATATTAGTAGTATGTCCTGATGAATACACTTAAAAATACTATTTGACTTTTATGAAAATGAAAGATAAACATTCCTCTGAAGTTATTCACTGCTAAGGAAATAGAATAAAATCTCTGTTGTATGTTTCAGATGTAAAATTTAAACCTAACACAGGTTTCGTAGTTTACATCTGTGAATTAAAAAATTATTTTGAATAAGTTTCATATATTCCTTTTGTACTTATATACTCAGGAAAAGAACATTAGTGTAAAAGATTCAGGTAAACACAGCCCTTGCTTTTACGAAAGCTATATAGTAAACAGAAAGCAAAAACTCAATTAATTATAATAATACCTAAACTTTTTTTGAGTGTGCTTCAGTTGTGTCTGACATTGTTCTAATACTTTTAAAGATCTTAAACAGAAAGGAATTTAGTATCAAACTCAAGGCTAAACATCTTGGGAAGGACTCCCTAAACCTCTTCGTGACCAGGAAATTTTAAGATCAGAAAGCCATCACTGCAATTATTAGCTCCAAGAGCACCTGACTTGCAATTTATAATCAGAAATTAGGAATTACCCTCTAAAATGTTGGATTCAGAGCCATTTCACTAATCTACTAGCAGGGAAAAAAAATCCTTTGGACACTTCTTACCCCAGTTAGCTTAGCTCATTTCCAAATTCAAATCTCACACTAATTCATCTGGTTGGCAAAACTGAAATCAGATACAAGGTCCTAACACTTAAGAAACTGGGAAATACAGTTTCAGCAAACTTAAAGGAAGTGTTTCAAGTGTTTCAAGTGGACCAGTCTACCCCAAATACTACTTTTGTGTGCTAAGATGATGCATTACTTTACAAATTGAGATTGCTTGGTTCAAAAATTGGATCAAGGCAGACGATCAAGAAAACCTATGTATCTCCTCCAAACCTATATATCATGAATTGGTATAAGTGCTATTTTTTTAAAGATTTTATTTATTTATTTGAGACAGTGATAGAGAGAGAAAGAGCATGAGCAGCAGGAGTGGGAGAAGAAGAAGCAGACTCCCCTCCGACCAGGGAGCCGGATGTAGGGGTTGATCTGTGGATCCTGGGATCATGACCAGAGCCAAAGGTAGACGCTCAATGGACTGATCTACCCAGGCGCCCCTAAATCGTATTTTTGTTAAAGGAAAACCCCTAATAGCCCAGGAAAACAAAAGTACACCATAAAGAGGCCATGTATTTTTAAAAACTTTTAGGAGATAGATAATCTTTAAGATCATTATGATGAAGAAGCAAGATTGATGCAAACCCACCACAATGTCCAATACAAAGCAAGCCACTGCAAAGGTTATTGTAATTCCATGATATTCCAAAATTAGCATAAAGAAATAAGGGATGGAGAGGGACTCCTTAGTCAATTCTCAGAGTTAGTATTTAATTAATAATATACCTTCTCTTAAATTTGTTACAACAGCATTGCTGTCTAAAGAGCTTTATTAGTGTGTGTGTTAACGGGTCAGAGGTGGGGGGTGACTAAAAGAAAAAGTATAAGAGAGCCTAGAAATTTGAGACTCCTCAAAAAGTCAATATCCCAAGAATAAAATTCCCTTTATTTTGGCAACTAGGAAGCCATATAACCAGGCTTTCTATGCTTCTCCCATATAGTCTTGAGTGAAACCTACCAGGTAACACTTCACCTACTTATACAGAATATGAAGACAGCCTCCCTCTCCCTGCCCCAATTCTGGGATGAGACTTGTTTGGGAAATCAACCTATACAACCTGAATGGAAACCTACATTAAATACCTATATAAATAAATCTGAATTTTCCTTCCTTAATGTAATAAATTTTCTAGAATTTTGAGGTAATCAATAGACCTAAAGAAAAGGACACAGTGAGTAACCAAAATAAATGAAACCAGAAGAAACAAAAAAAGTCAAAGAATATCCTGAGTACTAGATATTCTCAGAGAAGTTCTTTAAAATATTTATTTATTAAAAATTTATTTATTTATTTATTTATTTATAGAACACGCATGTGCACATGAGCTTGGGGGTGGGGCAGAGGGAGAGATAGAGAGAGAATCTCAAGAGGGTATAATTTCACCACCCTGACATCATGACCTGAGCCAAAATCAAGAATCAGAAGCTTAACTGACTGAGCCACCCAGGTGCCCCTCCCGGCAATTACTGGGAAAAACTAATCTAGCAAATAAAAGGCTGCTGGGATAAAGGAGAAAATAATAACCAATATAATACTCTTATAATTTAAAAATAGAGTTAAGTAAAGATGGATTTGGTTAAAAATAAAATTTATTACCTGAAAGGAAAAATCAGAAATTTTTCAGAACCTGGATCATCAGTCCAAAGAAAATATTTGGAGGTCTAGTTAATGTGTTTTCCTTAAGAAGAGAATAAAGAAAATGGAAGAGGAGAAATATATGTTGGTTTTGTAATTGCTTTTGTTTGTTATTGCTCTTGTTTTATTTCTTAAGGGGTTCATTTCCCTAGAACTGATCCTCAGATTGAAAGGATCTATCAAATGCTGAGAAACAATTATTTTATTCTTTCCTTTAACTCTGACCTATTTACAAACTGACAAAATTATGGAAATCTTAAGATAAAAGAAGTGTTTAAAAGCTTTAAGAGGGAAATAATATATCAACTGTAAAGGAATAAGAATAAAATTTGCATCGAATTTCTCTTTTTCAACATTAGATACTAGAAATAGAATAATGTCTTTAAATTTCTGGAAGAAATTTGTTTTCAACTCAAAGCTGTATTCCCACTAATAATTTAACTTTGGAAGATGAAACATATTTTCAGTCAAAAAGTACTCTTCAAATATTAATTGTTAGTTCATCAGCCTTGTCATTTAAAGAGTTTTGAAAGAATTCCATGAAAATGTAAGGCAGAATTTTTTACAAAGCAATTTAAATAAAGAGATAGATATAGAATACAATAAACATTAGCTACAATGTAAAATGGTTAAATCAGTGTTTAAAATCTAAATTGCTTCTTAAGCATAATGAAAGACATTAAGCTATCAATCACAGCCCATATTTTAAAATGGTTGATGATTATGACATAAAATCTCAAACTGATTAAAGTAATCATATATTATGACAATATGGTTAATTGCAGGAATGAAAAGAGGGTTAATTTAATTATCTTTCCTGAATATAGTTGAGAAATCCCACTTAATCTTGATAGATATTGAAAAAGTACTCAAGAAAATTTAACATGCATTTGTGATTACAAAGAAATAGTTACAACTTTATATTTAAAAGTAAATTGTTTAGTTAATAAGAATATCTATCAGAAATCTATCAAAAGGGAGTTGGGGGCTTAGGGTGGCTGGGTTGGGGAGGGTTTGTGCTACGGTAAGTGCTGTGAAATATGTAAGCCTGATGATTCACAGACCTGTACCCCTGGGGCAAATAATACTTTATACGTTAATAAAAAAGGATACAATTCTAAGGTTGATTTTTAATTTAGCTACTTTTAAATTAAAAAGTTGCATGTTAATAGATGATTCAGTAGCATCATAATAAGTAATACATTCTATTTTGTTTTCAACTATAAAAAAACAAAAGTTTAAACTTAATGTTGTAAAATTAGATACATTTTCAATTATGGTCAAGGACTAGGTAAGAATGATGTTATTATTCAGTACTATTCTAGAAGTATTTTTTAAGTTGACTTTATATTTTTTAGAGAAGTTTATGTTTCACAGAATAATTGAAGGGAACTTGAATGTACTTTGATAAGACACACACATTATATCTATTGAAAGGGAAGATTTGTAACTGTCATTAAGTGCATCATAGAAGCTGATGTGTAAACTCTATAAGAAGGACTATTTTGTCCTCAGAAACTAGAAATTTCATTGCATATAGCAGTACATAATACATAAGTGTTAAAGTGACCAGATAAAATAATGATGTATAAACATTGATAACTTTTCTATGCAACATAAAAAAAGTTATATGAAAAAAATAACAACAAACTTATGAAAAACCTAGGAATAAAACTTACAAATGTGTAGCATCCATATAAAGACATTGTTGACACTTTAATTAAGGATGTATAAGACAACTGGAATAAATTGGAATATTTATATTCTGGAAAAGGATATCTTTATAATATAAAGATGTGAATACTACTAAAATTAGCTTTTAAGTATATAGAAATGCTTTCAAATGGAAAGGTAATACTAAATGTAGGTGATGTAAATTAAAACAATAGTGGGTATTGTGTTTCACAACTTAGATGTGCTACAATTTTGAAACTTTGTTAATACTCTTTGCAGTTCTAGTTCTAGTAAGTTCCAGCATGGAATCTACAGGTAATTATTTCAAGATGTCATGCATCAAGGATAAGAAGCAAATTTTTTTCTTTAGAAAATATTTTAAGAAAGAGAGAAACAATGGCAGACAGCATTTGTGGACCAGCGAGATAGTGTGTAGAAGTGGCATTGGGGTAGAGGAATGGCTAGATATGCCTGGAACGATATAACAGAAAAAACTAAAAACTGAGCATAAAAAGAAAAAAAAAAGATGGAAAAGGATAGTAAACAGAATTCACTTTTTTTCCTAAATAGAAAATCTCTTGCACATTCCAAGGAAGTATTATATACAATTAATATAGTTTAAGTATAAAGTGGTAATATGGGACACAGGGGAAAATAGCCTTCCTTTTATAGATATGGCCAATACGGCAAATCCATAAACATAACAGAAGTAAAAAGTGACCTAAAAACAAAGGGGAAGATCCAACACTAAGGATGAGCAAGTACTAAGCACAAAGAGAGATGACATGATAATGACAATCTAGAGGTTAAGAGCCACTAACGTGGCTAGCACCTGGGACTGACCTAAGAAAATTAACAGAAATTATGGATGTTTAGGTTGAGAAATAACAAAAATTTTGAAAACACATAAAAATGCTAAAGTGTTTACATTATAAAAATAGATACATACTTAGTACATTAAATTGAAACAAAATAACAACATTTACTACATATGTATGTATGTATACACACATACACACACAACTGAAAACATACTGTGCATTAAAAAAAAAGTTTTCCTATCCAGGGTTTGTTTATAAAAATGAAAGAGAGAGAGAGAGAGAAAGAGGAAGAAAGAAGATAGAGAATGAAAATTTGAGAGAATAAGATTCAAATACGAATATTTGTGTCACAAGAGCAATAACTTGGTAGATTGGGGCATCGACAGTATTCTCCACATCATCTGGCATTTAATACACACTATTAAATGCTGATCTACCATTTGTAAGTATGGAAACTTCAATGAACTTTCCCAGGTACTAGTCACACAGGTATAATGATCAGTATTTTTGATGGATTGGATTAATCTCCATGTTTTTAGGGCAGGTGGAAGTATTTAAAGCCACATATACTTTGGAATTCTAACACATTATTTGGTATAAACACAAGTCTTGCTGCTGACACTACTATATTTTAATATTTTTTATTGAAGATGAGCCACAACAATAGAAAATGTGGAGATCCTTCACTGTAATGCATTGTTATTTCCATCCAAAAGAAAGCAAAAAATAGTGCTGTTATTAGACACAGTGAACAGTGTTATTTGAGCAATCAATTTGCTGGCTGCTAATCATCTATGACAAGACTTGATACTTAACTAGAGACCTGTATCACTTGACACATAGCCATCATCTCTAGTTTGGGCGCATGGCATGAAAGAGCATTTACAGATGAGCAATGAGATAAGCAATCTAAATTTAGGAGCTTTGTGAACTGGATCGAGTGGAGGGAAGGGGACAGAGAGGAAATGCTACACAGTACAGAAACTTAATCAGGTGTAAGGAGGTAAAACAAAGGCAAAAGTTAGGCTTCCAAATATTCAGAAGAGCAGGAATCCAATCTAAGAACTCTGAAAGTTTGCCATCTTCATAAATGAACATCATCTCTAATGTGGAGGAAGTTTGTTCTCCCTGTTTCCTGAGCAAGGGGAAATTTGGATCTTTAGCTGATAAACCCCAGGATTCACCAGAGTCGAATCCTGTCCTTGTCCTTGCTTAGTGCCAGGAGAAGGGAAATGATATAAGTGCTTTATAATTCCTTTCTGAAAGCATTTACTGTTATGTTAGATTTGGTTTGTTTGTTTGTTTGTTTTAAATTAGTCTTACATTCCTATAAAGGCAAGCCTAACTCCACTTTTTATGCCTACAACCCTGGAAGTGGAGATCGACATATCATAAGCCAATAGTATTCTGAGAAATCTAGGCTATCAGAATGATCTTCTGGACATCCTTCATTCCAGAAGTTTTCTGGCTCAGTAAAGCCGTAAGCTAACTCTAACCTATTGTGTCTGCACCTATAGGCCATTCCTTCCACCATAAGATCTTAACCTTAGAAAGAGACAGAAAGGGAGAAAACAAATTGTTCAAATCTTCTACCACTTTTTTTTCAATGTTTATGAGAATCTACATCAGATAATTTGGAAAGCTGAGCAATGATGCCTTTCAGTTGTAGAATTACTGAGCTGTCTTCCACTCACAGTCCCTGACTCAGAGCTTAAGTCTCCTCTTAATCATTTTTTTTATTTTCATCCAGTTGTTAATGATTATTATCTAGTACATCTCATTTGTTATTTAATTTTTTCACAGCTCAGACTAGAAGTTGCAATTTTTAAAGAACTCGACATGTAATTGGATGACTTCATAATGCACACCTGCTTATCTTGAGTTTTGTATTATTAGATTAATAAATTTTACTTTATAGAAAAGAATTTAAAAATAAGAATAAAAATTAGTTTTAGTCACCCTCTAAAGGTCTCAAAACCAGCTCTATCTTACTGCTACCAAATATTTTATAAAAATTAACTTGAAATGATTATTTCTTGAGGTGATCTGGAAGCAGAAAGGAGATATGTGATCATTTGGAGGACTTACTTTTTAGCATCTAGTATTTAAGTAATTGGGTAGTTGGTCTTTGTAGACTGAAAATTTTCTTTCTTCTTTCCATTGGCCTCCCATATTCTTAGAGAAAAGAATAGACTGACTCTGCTCATAAAATATCCAGGACTTGATCTTTGTTAATTCTGCAGTTTCCTGCTTCCAGCTTTGTGCCAGAGAGTGGGAAAGGCAGGGTCCTCCCCAATGTGCAATTTTAGCTCCCCACACACCTGCAACAATTTGACTTGAAATTTTGCTTATGTTTCTTTATGAATTCGTCCCTCTTTTTCAGTCTTTATTTCTGCAGCTAAGTTTACAACCACATCTCCCATTGTTTCGTTAACATGGAGGCTCAATTTTCTCACTGACAAATGCAATCTTTTACCACTTAATCTTTGTTGTTTCCTCTGACAAGAGCAAATGTTCTCTTTCCTTTCCTTCCTTCTTTCCTTTCTTTCTTTCCTCTCTTTTTTATTCTTTCTCTTTCTCCCCCTTTCCATTCTTCCTTCTGTCCTTCCTTCCTTCCTTCCCTTCATTCTTTCTCCTTTTTTTTTTTTTTAATTTTTAAACCATATTTCTCTTCTAAAAGATATTTTGGGGATCTTTTTTATTCTTTTCCATTTTGAGATAGTATCACACTAAAATGGAAGTCACCTTCCTTGGATAATAATTTATAAATGCCAAAAAGGTGAAAGCTGGGCATTGGAGAGGAGAGATCAATTCTCTTATTTAACTAGTTTTCCCAAAAAGGGAACTTGAGACTACTAAAATTTTCTGAATATTAGAGAATATAAAATCTTTGTTTTTTTTAAGTCTCAGAACATATTTGTTTATAAATTTATCATTTTTGAGGGTAATTCTCACATAAATTCTTGCTAACGTGACAATTTTCAATGTTCATTTTTAAAAAATTAAAGTATATTAATTTTTAGAATTAAATTGATAGATATCCATTAAGTATCATAGATATTTTGGGAGTATACAAAACATTCTCTCTATGAACATAAAATTTAGTTACAGAAATAATGTGTGGATGCAATACAAAGGTATTTGTAATACTATGCAATAAGTAATAAACACCAAATTAAGTTTATGGGATATAAGTTATTTAAGGGCTTTGTGAGGGAAGAAATTGCTTAATATAGAACTTAACCTGCAAAAAGAAAGACAAACCCTTGCAAGGACATTTGTCAGCCACTGACCATTTTGGTGAAATAGGGATACTTGGTTCATACCACTTAGGTATAGAAATATGGGAAAGATTTGAAGGTAGTCTTAGGAGTGCTGTCTCCTAGTATTGCTGTGCTTGTTTTATTTGTACAGAGTAGAGACAGGAGATTTACTCTGGTGATTTAATGCAGAATTAATAAGAAGAGAGGGATGGACTGCAGCGAGTCAATTAAAAGTTACTGCAGTAATTTCTGTGAAAGGATAAAAGTCAAGATTAGAGTGATGGCAGGAGGAAATGTGGCAGAAATTTGTCAGACTTTGCTTATTTTCTGGATATAAATGGCCGGTTTCATCACAGGAAAAGTCAAATACAGAAATAAGTTAAAGCCCAATCAGGTTTAGTTTCTTCTTTCTGTCATTTCTAAGTATCAGACACTATTTTGAACATTAAAGTATATAAAATTGTTAATGAAGCCTCTTTTATGAATCCAGAAAATCATAATGTTGTGGAGAAAATGGACACTTTTGGAAGAGCAGCAATTATATCTGATTATAGTATGTGGCAATTTATTAGGCGCTTGGTGAATATGTGTTAAACATCTTATGTGTAAGCATGTAGCTATGAGAAAACATGGCATATATCATAATATATCATATATCAACACTGACATACCAACCATTTTATGGCACATATACACATATGATTTAGTATTTGTATTAATTTGTGAGTGATCAATACATACAAACCCACCTAATATGATATTTTATCCTAGAGGAAGTAGATCACTGATAATTTAGGGCTTTATGCTTTAATTAAGAACTGTAACCCCTTGGGGTGACTGGGTGTCCCAGTCATTAAGCGTCTGACTTCAGCTCAGGTCATGATCCCAGGGTCCTGGGTTTGAGTCCCACACTGAGCTTCCCGCTGAGCAGGGGGTCTGCTTCTCCCTCTCTCTTTCCCTCTCCCCACTGCTTGTGCTCTCTTTCTCATGCTCTCTTTCTCAAATAAATTAAAAAAATTAAAAAAAAACAAACAGTAACCCTTTGGTGTATGGAATTGTTGAATCACCATATTGTATACCTGAAACTAATATAACACTGTGTGTTAACTATACTGGAATTAAAATAAGATAAAATAAGAAAGAAAAGAGAAAAAAAATTATAATCCTTTGTGAGTGAGAGCTTTTTATTAATGCAATAATCTGAGAATTCAATAATTCAAGTTTTGCATGGTTAATACTGATTTTAGTCAAGTTCTAAATTGTTGCTTAAAATGAACTGGTTAGAGCCTTACCAGTGAAGAGCTAAAGAAGAGTAGCTTCTGTAAGAGAGCCCACCATGCCCTTGTCCTGTACTAGCCATACAGTCATTGTCAGGTTGAATTCTCTCAACAACCTTGAAGACTAGATTTTAATTACCATGGTCATAATTCACAATGATTAATTATTTATTCCTAGGTACTGTAGCACAGTGCACCATATGTGTCTAGTTTTTTTTTAAGATAAAACTACTAACAATCACTTTCATGTGTAACTTTCTCTATGCTTTTAAATACACATAAATGCCATTCATATACATACACGATATTTTTTCCCAAATGGTTTATCAGTCATAAGATGCCAAGTTATGCAGAAATAAACAAGAACAGAATCTGGCAATAGGTACATTTCTCATATGTGTTCTATATGCAACCTAGGTCAGCAAAGGAGCTCTGCTCATTGTAGTCACTCAGAGAACTGGCCTGACAAGGATTCCACCGCTTACACGTTCTCTAGTTCACTCTAACAGAAGGAATAAAATAGAATAATCATGCGTTGGATTTGAAGGCTTTCATTTAGGAAAAAACACACATTACTTTGCCAAAACAAGTCACACAACCACATCAAACTTGGAAGAAAAACAAAACATATAACACAAAGATAAGTGAGATAATTTTTCAACTTGCCCTAAAAATGTTTGTGTATGGGAGTGGCTCAAAATAATTCATCATGACTTAAATTAACACTATTAAAACATTTCAAAGTATTGTAATGCATAAAGAGCTAAAATCCATTTTCTGGCTAGTGGTGTAATAGTAAACAGTTTGTTGGGCGCCTGGGTGGCTCAGTGGGTTAAAGTCTCTGCCTTCGGCTCAGGTCATGATCCCAGGGTCCTGGGATCGAGGCCCGCATTGGGCTCTCTGCTCGTCAGGGAGCCTGCTTCCTCCTCTCTCCTCTCTCTCTGCCTGCCTCTCTGCCTACTTGTAATCTCTCTCTCTGTGTCAAATAAATAAATAAAATCTTTAAAAAAAATAGTAAACAGTTTGCAATAAGTCTGAGTGACACACTTTATCTAATGGATTTGTTTCTCTTCTAAAAAATCTGTAATATTTTTTTACTATTGGAAAAATAAAGATGAATTAGATTCTACCTTTGGCCCAATATTGGGCAAAAGGACCTAAAATCTCTTCCAAATGACCACAAATCACAGTGAGGTAGTTGAATTATTTATAGAGTTCTGAAAATAATATATTGGGATATTTAAATATACCTTGCTAAATAATCCCCAAATGGACAATGTTAAGATCCCTAAGTTTTCTAAGAAAATCTTCAACATGACTTGATAAATACTTCCTTCAGGTGTACCAGAATTTTAAGTCATCATTTTTATGGATGCATTTAACCACCATTTATGTACTGACCTCATTTTCTCAACAACCTAAAGCCTCTGAACACTCGTTCTTTTCCAGAAGTAATTTTATTCAAAGTCTGTGGGGAAAGGTTAGCACAATCAAAATGAATATATTACTTTAAATTTTATATCTCCTTAGCTCTCTGATTCACTGTATCTACCTTTTAAGCTCTTGGCCTTTCAACATCCCTAGACACAAATTCAAATAATGTGTAAAGTATATTACATTGCAATTTGTGTGAAATATAGAGAAACGTTGGGTTTTTCATAGAAATGAATAAAAGCTCTGAACAAGTAAGGTGGCTATAATCTTTGAGATACAAAAATCTTTTTCTAAGTCATTGGGAAAGAAAGTCAGACAAATCAATCATTAATATATATATGAGGGAAGGAGAAGGAGAGGGAGAAAGTTTTGCTGTTCAAATCACCTGGTGAACTTAAAATCTATAATACTAGGCTAAATATTAATTCATTGGTACATTTTATTTAATCTGCATGTTAAATATAGGACCTTTAGTAAGAGGAATAGAGAAGCAGATTTACATCTATTGAGCATCTACTATCTTTTAGACATAATGGGAGGCATGTGGAGAGGTAAGTAAGAGGGAAGATGACAGGTATAAGCATGTGTACAGGCAGATATCTAAAATATACATAATATAATATATAACATGTATATAAATATTATATGTACATAAATACATATATACAAACTTAGGTGATGTACTTTCTACCTGTGCTTGAATTTTCTCATTTATGGAAGGAGAATACTGACATCTACCTCAGTGACTTTCTGTAAGGGTTAAATAGGGTAATTACAAAAACCATGCAAGTAGTCTCTTCTTGCCTGTTTATTAAATGTCCCAATTTGGGGGCACCTGGGTGGCTCAGTCAGTGAGGAGTCTGCTTTCAACCCAAGTCATGATCCCATTGTTCTGGGATCTGGCTCCACATTGGGCTCCTTGCTCAGCATGGAGCCTGCTTTCCCCTCTCCCTCTGCCTCTACTAGTGCTTGCTTCCTCAAATAAATAAATAAAATCTTTAAAAAAAAATTTAAAAAAATATGTTCCATTTTATGGTTATTCTTTATTCATTCATTCAACATTTTATTTTATTTTTAAGCACATTTCAGTTTCCAAATAACATGCAGACCCTGGGGGTTCCTTGGGTAATAAAACACACACAAAGTAATTGCCCTTGTGGAACTTACATTTTATTGATTCTATACACTTAAAAAGAAAAAAAAGTCATTGTGAAACTTTTGATTTCATGATTTCTACACTTTTGGTGATTAATTCTTTGAAGGTAATGTCCAAATAAATTACCCTTCCTCTGTTGTTTCAGTGAAATAAGTACCCTATTACTTTTTGCCTGTCGTAATTTTAGAGATATAATCTCATTTTAATATTGAATAGTGCCAAAGCATCCAGTAAAGATGCTGTAAAAAATATAGAAAAGGGAAGTTTCTATATTTATCCACAGATTTGTTATCTTATTGCTCAATACAACCAGTTTCCCATTGGTTATGATTGGTATCACCTGGACATAGCCTCTGACTTACTGTGGTTCTTTTTAAATCATAAAAGCTAACATTATGCCTACAAATCAATTAATAAAACAATTCATTGTTGTCTTTACTAAAAGAAACTAAGTTTCCAAATATTCCAGAAAAAAACACATATTTTTAATACCTAGTTTTGAATTAATGAACCAGAAGTCTACAATTCCAGAATAGAAGCCTGAAGCCAGAAGTTACAATGAGGTCTAATGTCCAGCCCCTGTTTTTACCATCTCTTTTGTCTACTTTAACTCAAATGCCTCAAGTTGCCAATATTGTTAAAATAACTGTATTTCGAGCAGGATAAGTTTGAATACTATATACAGGAGCTATAAAAGCCAACAACATAGAGGATTTCTCCAGAGATCTAAATCCGGTCCTATTTTCCTTACTAAAATTTAGTAGTCTAGCTGTTCATATTAAAGTTTGTCTAGTAAGTCCCCATCTTAACCTTCCTCAGAACAGTAATTTGAACTTTTAAAATACTATCCCAGAATATTGCTAACAAAATCATTGCAATTAATGATGTTCTAATCTTCAGTAGTCTTGATAACAACTTAGACATTTATTGTACTCTGGATTTTTTATAGTCTCCTATTTAGACAAAAATCATTTTGTACTTCCTCTCACATCATCCATATAAGAGGCAGAAATTGAGCAGTAAAATTTTTGGATAAGGAAACCAAAGTTGATAGAACCTGATCATGAAATAACCATGGTCAGTTCAAGGTTAAATCTGAGGAAAGTCTCAGATTATGGGACCCTCACTAGAAAAGTCAGTTGATTAGTATAGATTCACAGTTTATTCTTCTCAAGCACAGTTTCACTTGTTCTTTGGCTCTTCCAGTTACAAATACAAAACAATTATCATTAATTAGTCTCCAGAAGATACATCAATCGACTTTGACTTTTAATTATCTCCTCTCTTACACTTTCTTGTCTCCAGGAAATCATCTTGCTTCTGATTCCTCAAACTCGCCTCGCAGGGTCAGGCTTTGGACCCCCTTTGGACCCTCTTCAGCTCTCACTCCTCAGAGTGCTCTCTCTTTTTAGAGCTAAACAACATTTCCTCCTTCACCCTCAGCTCAAATGTGCTCTTTTTTCCTGGGAAATACTGCCATGATCCTAAAGATGCTTCCTCAAATTTCCCAAAGCACCTGTGGATTTTGTTATCAAGGCATAAATCCCTTTAAAGTGACTCAATGACAATGTTTTTGTTTCAACCACAGTGTTACACCTGACTAAAAGGCCGATTCTGTGCCTCATTTGCTGTTGCAATCCTAGCCTCAAATTTAATGCCCAACAGGCATTAAATAAATGTTAACATGACTGTTTTGGTGTAGGGATGTACTATCCAATGCATTTATTCAGATAGTCTACAATAAATAATTACTGAATACCTACCATTTGCTAGATACTATGTTGGATAAAAGACCACACATTTTACAAGCAAATAATATAGTTCAAAGTGCTAAGATGGGGTTAATTTAAGAAACAATTGCCAGCATGTAAGAGATATTTCTAAATCAGTTTTGGAATTCAGGGAAGTCTTTCCCTGAAGGAAGGTGATACTGAATTTAAGGTCCAAGGTGTAATATAGTTCATGACCCCTTTTCTGAAATCCTGGAGCCAGATGTGTTTTCAGCTTCAGAATTTTTCACATTTTAGAAAGGTAATATGGTGGTTATATAGTGTGTTTGTTATGTAATATCCCTGATGGGATTTGGATAGAACTCCAGTATTTAAAAATATTTCTATTTCAGCAGAGAAATGTAAGCAGTCACCTTAATTAGTAAATAATAGTATCACGTTAATTCAAGTCAGATTTTGCTTCCAAATAAACATAGGGCAGGATGGCCCAATTTTCTTACCAAATAAATTCCAAAACTCTTTTTTGTTTCCAGAACCTTTTGGATTTTGTAATAGGAAATAGATGACTTAGGACCTAAAATAAGAGCAAACATCTACCAGCTACTTACTTTTTGGCAGACACTGTTACTTCATGTGTTTATGATTAAATCATTATTACAACCCTCTAATAGATGTACTATTTTATGTGGCAGAGAGAGATTAAGCTTGCAGAGACTCAAAATCACACAGCTGAATGACTGAATCAGATATGAAAGAAAGCAGTCTGCTGCCCGAGGCCATGCCTATAACCACACACTGAAATGTCTTCCTGCAAATTATGCAAACAAAGGGAGTTGACAACAGGGTAGCAAGAAAAGGGAAATGAATGAAGAGGGAAGTGGGGCAGAGCACATTTTAAACCAGTATTCCCAAAGTAGAGAACAAAAAGCTTTATATTGCAGGTAACAGAGTTAGTATCTTATGGTTTATTTGGCATCAAATAGGCAAAAAATGCAAAAGGGTATAGGAGATAAGATGCAGGGCGCCTGGGTGGCTCAGTGGGTTAAAGCCTCTGCCTTCGGCCCAGGTCATGATCTCAGGGTCCTGGGATCGAGGCCCGCATCGGGCTCCCTGCTCAGCGGGGAGCCTGCTTCCCCCTCTCTCTCT
>LNAC01000005.1:10635830-10666275 GCA_002007465.1 Ailurus styani
AAAAAAAAAAAAAAAAAAAAAAAAAAAAAAAAAAAAAAAAGGAGATAAGATGCAGAAGAACTCAGTGAGCTCTATTCTAGACATTGTAAGTTTAAGGGCCTATACGTTATTCCAAGAGAGAGGTTCCTACACAGTTGCCCAAGTGTGTGGGTTGGCGAATGGTGTGAGGTGAATATGTTGATATGAGGCTATTAGCAAAGGAATAGTAATTAAGCCATGCAGATCAGTAATACCCAGACAAAATATGTTTTTTTTTTTTTTTTTTTTTTTTTTTTTTTTTTTTTTTTTAAAATTTTTTTTTTTTTTTTNACAGAGAGAGAGAGATTACAAGGAGGCAGAGAGGCAGGCAGAGAGAGAGGAGGAAGCAGGCTCCCTGCCGAGCAGAGAGCCCGATGCGGGCCTCGATCCCAGGACCCTGAGATCATGACCTGAGCCGAAGGCAGCGGCTTTAACCCACTGAGCCACCCAGGCGCCCCCAAAATATGTTTTAAAAGAGAGGCGAATAGGGAAAAGAATAAATTCTCCAAGAAACAAATTACGTAAAAAATCAGAGGAAGGAGAATGCTAGAGGAGCCTAGAAATAGCACAAAGAGAGAAAGATGATATCAGAACACTGATATTCTAGATTCTAGATTTCCTGGGGGAAAATACAAGGCAGTAAAATGAAATAACAGTTCATTTAATAAATATTAAATAAAATCCCCAAGTAATATAGGGATATTAAATATATCTTCTTTCTTAATAAAAAAAAAACTTGGTCAATAAAAGTATAAAGATTAAAGTATAAAATAACTAAAAAACAATTAAGAAAAAATAAATTTTAAGGCAATTGGTAGTCAAACACTCCTATTGTTTTTATCAAAAAGTAGTATTAATTTGGGATTGTGACATATTCTAAATCTTATTTATGGTAATAGATGCCCAATGTGGTAAAATCAATAACTATGGACACTTTTACACTTGAATTTTATAATAATAAAATATGAAATTTAAAAATTTCATAAAATGTGAATTTTACATTTAAGACAGCACAAACATATAGAGATATACCATGCTCATGATTTAGAAGGAATAATGTTATTAAAATGTTCATCCTACCTAAAGTTATCTACAGATTCAACAGGATTTTTCACAGAACTTCAACAAAGAACCCTAAACTTTGTTTGAAGCCACAGAAGATCTCAAATAGCTAAAACAATCTTGAGAAAGAAGAACAAAACTGGAGATATCACCATCCCAGATTTCAAGATATACTGCAAAGATATAATAATAAAAAATGTATTGTACTGGCACAGAAATAGACACATAGCTCAATGGAATAGGTTAGAAAGCCTAGAAATAAGCCCCTGCTTATGTGGTAAATTGATCTATAACAAAGGAGGCAAGAATATATATAGGGGAAAAGACAGTATCTTCAATAAATGGTATTAAAAGATGGGACAGCCACATGCAAAAGAAAAAAACTGGACCACTTTCTTATACTTCATACAAAATTAAACTCAAAATGCATTAAAGACCTAAATGTGAATCCTGAAACCATTGAACTCTTAGAAGAAGGCATAGGCAGTAATCTCTTGGATATCAGCCTTAGCAACGAGTTTGTCTGAGAATATGCCTCTTCAGGAAAGGGAAACAAAAGCAAAAATAAGCTATCGGGTCTACACCAAAATAAAAAGATTTTGCACAACAAAAGAAGCCATTAATGAAGCAAAATGAATGAAGTAGCCTAATGAATGGGAGAAGATATGTACAAATTCAATGAGGAGCTGAAATACTCAATAAAGAGTTAATAATTAAATGGGTAAAGAACTTACACAACTCAACACCAAAAACACAAGCAGATTAAGAAATGGACAGAAGACCTGAATAGACATTTTTCCAAAGAAGACAAAGATGGCCAAGGGACACATGAAAAGATGCTCAACATCACTAATCATAAGGGGAATCCAATTGAAAACCACAATAAGATATCACCTCACACCAGTCAAAATAGAGTCAAAATGACAAGAAATAACAAGAGCTGGTGAGGTTGTGGAGAAACGGGTGCCCTCACGCACTGTTGGAAGAATGCAATTTGGTGCAATCAGAGCTGAAAATAATATGGAGAGCCCTCAAAAACTTAAAATAGAATTTTCATATGATCCAGTGATTCCGCTACTGGGTATTTACCCAAAGAAAACTACAGTAATTTGAAAAGATATATGCACCCATATGTTCACTGCAACATTATTTACAATAGCCAAGATATGGAAGCAGTCCAGTATCCATCAATGGATGAATGATTGAAGAAGAAATGATATATATATATCTACCTATATATATATATATCATTTTATATATATGTATATAAAATGAAATATATATCATTTTATATATATGTATATAAAATGAACCATTACTCAGCTATAAAAAGTATGTAATCTTGCCAACATGGATAGACACAGAGGATATTATAGTAAGTGATATAAGTCAGACAAAAAAGACAAATACTATATGATTACACTTCTATGTGGAATCTGAAAAACAAAACAAACTAAAAACAAAACAAAATAAAAAAATATATTCATAAGTACAGAGAACAAAATGGTGGTTGCCAGAGAGGGGAAGTGGGTGATATACATGAAGGGGATTAAGAGGTACAAACTTCCTGTTATAAAAGAAATAATTAATTCATGGAGATGAAAAGAACAGCATAGGGAATGCAGTCAATAATATTGTATTGTGACAGATGGTAACTAAAATTTACCTGGTGAGCATTGTGTAATGAATAGAATTATACTTCAATAATAAACATTAAAAAGTAAAATAAAATAAAATCATGATAAAAAAACAAAAAGGGAAGAAAGTGCTTATTAAAATAAGTCATATGGTTATTTATTTGGTTTCATAATACATACATGTCAATCAAATTCTAACATTATGATTAATTTCAGACTAATAATACTCATGGTAAAAAAAGTCAAGAAAACTCACTATAACTATCATTATTTAATATTTTGGGGGGCTGCACTTTCCAATGTCATTTGTCAAGGGGGAAAAAAAGAGGAATGTAGTTGAAAAAGAAAGAGGCAAAATATCAACACATCCATTTTAT
The DNA here is from genome assembly GCA_002007465.1 of Ailurus styani. NCBI lineage: Eukaryota > Metazoa > Chordata > Mammalia > Carnivora > Ailuridae > Ailurus > Ailurus styani. The sequence goes on from LNAC01000005.1 coordinate 10,638,925, forward strand.
TTGATTCTATAATTGGGAAATTCAAAATTATTAATGAAAACTATTAAAAATAAAATAAGATATTTAAAAAATGATTCTTAACAAAAAGTTATTTTAGAAAAATCAGTGGAAGTAAACAACTTTTTAAAAAAGTAAGATACAGATGTAGTGAAAAGAAGGGCCATATGTACCCCAATGTTCATAGCAGCAACGTCCACAATCGCCAAACTGTGGAAAGAGCCAAGATGCCCTTCAAAAGATGAATGGATAAAGAAGATGTGGTCCATATATACAGTGGAATATTACTCAGCCATCAGAAAGGATGAATACCAGACTTTTTTATCAACGTGGGTCTGGAGGAGATTATGCTGAGTGAAATAAGTCAAGCAGAGAAAGCCAATTGTCATATGATTTCACTTACTTGTGGAACATGAGGAATAAAATGGAGGACTCTAGGAGAAGGAAAGGAAAAGTGTATTGGGGTAAATCAGAAGGGGAGGCGAACCATGCAAGACTGTGGACTCTGAGAAACGAACTGAGGGTTATGGAGGGAAGAGGGGAGGGGGGATGGGTAAGCCTGGTGATGAGTATTAAGGAGGGCACTATTGCATGGAGCACTGGGTGTGGTGCATAAATAACGAATCTTGGATCACTGAAAAAATTAAAAAAAAATTTTTTTAAAGTATAAGAAAATCGTTCCATTTATAAAATCAAACATGAAAGTAAAGTTCAGGACATCTGCTGAACCCAATGCATAAAGATCTCTAAAGGTAAAGCTTTATTAAAGGACGTAAAAGGATTAACTAAACCAAGTCCATTATTCATCAATATAACAGCAATATTGTTATAGTATAAATTATTCATAGATTAATATGGCAGATTATGACCCTATTAAAATTACGAGTACTATTTTTTTAAAGGTTTTATTTATTTATTTGACAAAGAGAGACACAGCGAGAGAGGGAACACAAGCAGGGGGAGTGGGAGAGGGAGAAGCAGGCTTCCCCACCAAGCCTGATGTAAGGCTCAATCCCAGGACCCTGGGATCCTGACCTGAGCCAAAGGCAGATGCTTAACGCTTAAGGACTGAGACACCCAGGTGCCCCACCAATACTGTTTTTATTTAGGGAAACTGTTTTTGAAATACATTTGGAAAAATAAACATTTGGAAATATCTAAGAAAATTTTGAGTACAAAGAAAGAAAATAGTGGATAATATTCCTACAAGAGAGTAGATACATGTATAAGGCCACAGAAATAAAAAAGTATTTCCTTTTGATGCAGAAAAAAATAGACAGATTTATGAAATGGAACTGAGATTTTAAGCAAGAGAATGAACTGCTCACAACATTTATTATGATAAAGTTGGCATTTAAAGCCAGCAGGTAAAAAATGCGTTAATCCATAAATAGCACTGGAACAACTGGGAAGATCTTTAAGTAACAGGATTTAAAAAGAAGAAGAAGAAAGAAAGAAAGAATGAAAAATAAAAATCTAGATGTGCCAAAGAATTAATTAAAAAAATGCAATAAGAAAAAATAAAGAAGGAAATAAAGGGGCAAAAAAAATAAAAAAAACCCACAAAAAACAAAGCACCATATATGCTGTTCTCATATATCAGAATGGGAAAAGATTTACTAACAAGACATAAATCCAAAATAGAAAAAGACTGATAAAATTTATTTTACATAAAATTTTAATATATTTATAGAAAAACCATCATAAGCAGACTCAAATGCAAACATTACACTGATCTATGGTAGGCAGAATTCTAATATGGCTCCCAAGATTTCTAGCTTCCGAAAACCACAGGATTGTACAATTCCTTTCTCTTTAAATGTATGTGGAATTTGTGATTTGTTTCTAACTGATAAAATATGGCTAAGGTGAATGGATATTACAAATTTAACTAAGGTCCGGATGGTCAACTTTTAGTTAACTGAAAGGGAAATGAGTCTAACCTGATCTAAAGATGAGTCATTTAAAAAAAAAAAATGCAGACATTCCCTGTAAGAAGAGACACAAAGCACCAGAGCTTCTCCACCCCACCTAGAAGAATTCAGCTCTCTAGTGTAAGAAGATCTGAGAGAGGGCCAGGTGATGGGGACAATGGGTGGACTCAGGTCCTAAACCTGAAGTTGACTTTGAAAATATTTTGGATTATAATTATAAATTCTTTTAAGTTGAAATATTTATTACTGCTTATATTACTTTCATAACTGATTTTAAGAAAGTATACCCAAGGAAGGAAATAAGTAGAATCAGTGCCTTTGGACAACAGTATGACGAGACTATTGATGAAAATAAGATATTAGCTAAGACAATAATAGACAGAAATGAGATATTTAAGGACTGGTAGAAAAGATACATGACTATAGAGAGTTTGAAAACAAAAGAAAATGGGAAATGTTAGAACAAGAGCCCCAGGAATGAAGAAAGTAAACAAGGGGTATGAAAATAATTCAACGCTTCATCATTTGGCAACCATTTTTACTTACCACTCAGGGGAGATGCACGGACCTGGACAGGTTGGACCTATGGAGCATCTTAAAACTATTTTCCAACATTTTTCTGTATGCCTTTTTCCCCTAGCAACTTTGTAACTGATGTCTTCCCAGAAATCATAGCACTGAATGAGAAATTAGCCAAGAGTATGTAGTCCAGCGATTTTCCATGCTGTGTTGAAGAAGGCAAAGAGAGCCACGATTCAGACACAGTGATTCTCAAGTGAGAATAAAGGTCAGAGGCCATAGTAATAGAATATAGTTGTGGGGAAGTGCTCAGCAAGGGAAGGTATTTCAAAGAGCTGCCACATTTGTAATCTAATTTTATCCTTAAAACGTCCACAAGATAGATAAGCTAGGGCTTACTATTTTTGTATTTCAAAGGAGGACCTGGGTGCCAAAGGGATGAGTGACCATATTATATGACAATTTGTGTGCACATTTCGGTGGTTTCTATCTATAATACTATGTGAGAACTGAGAGTTTTAAATGGTTCTTCTGATGAACAAAATACTTTCTGATTGTTTTGAGAGTTTTAAAGGATTTTATATTTTCTAAAATTTCATCTCTCTTACTACTAAGTGAAATTTTGTTTTCTAATCTAAAGATTTCTTGACAGTAGTTATTTCTGTAAGGAGGGGATTATAGATGATCTTTCACTTTCCTCTTTTCTTTTTTCATTTTTTTTATTCACAGTGCATGTTAAGAGACTTCCTGACAAGATAATCCTTAAAAAATATACCGTGTAACATGAAATAACTTTTTAAAAGTACAGTATGTCTCTAAAGACCAGAGTAAACATTTAAAACAAGATAGGAATAGCTTAGAATCTTGGTTAAAAATATAGGCTCTGAAATCAAACTATTTGGGTTCATATCCGAGCTCTGTGTGACGTAACAAGACTCCACATATATTTGATGCTGATGACAATTAGGAAAATGGTTAAGGTGCACAAACGTTACCATCAGTACAACTTGTCTTGAAAACTGGCCTCATTATTGTAGCTATGACCTTCTCCAGATGACTAAACCTCTCTAAGCCCAGTGTTTTCATGTGTAAAAGGAATATAGCACTTTGTTTACATATTTTGTCAAACTAATAATGATTGCTATTCATTATTAGATTATTGATAACTATTAATTATCATTACTGCTATCTTTGATAATTATAAAGTCTAATTAAACTTTGGGACATAATGATATTCCTAAAGAATTATTTTCTACATTATGGTGACTAGGTAATTCTCTGAGCCAGCATTAACAAAGTAATTCAGAAATGTCTGATATATAAACATAATTCTGCCAATATCAATGAGTAAAACTATTAGAGAGAGGACAGTTTTCCTGTTAAGCAACCACAAAAAGATGGTAAATGCCTTACATATTCACTTAGCTTTGATGAAGAGATCCACAATCTTTTCCCAAAGGGTATTTCAGGGGAAATGTGCTATTTATTGATTAATCTCAGAACCCCCCCCCCCCACATATTAAGAATGACTAAGATCAGCTGTTCTAACCCACTTACCAACACCCACTGTCTTTCTCATTCAACAAATATTGACTACATCCTTGCCATAGGCCAATCATTGTTCTTGGGTCTGGAAACACATCAGTAATGAACAAGATAGAAAAATGCATTTTTCTTCTCCAACTTAGAATACAAGGAGAAAAATAAAAATATAAACATACAAATAAGGTCATTTTGGGTAGTTTAAGTACCATGAAGAAAATAAATAGTGATTTGATAGAGTGATTGAGGGTGGGGTGAAAAGTGACATATTACACAGGGTAGTCAGGGAAGACCTCTCTAATGTGATGACATTGGAGAGACCTGTATGACAAAAAGGAAAGATGCTCGAGAAGACCAGGGGAAAGAATATTGCAAGCAGAAAGAGATACCATGAGCAGTGTAACAAATGAGCTTGAGAATGGTGTAAAGCGAGATTGAAGCAGCAAATAATAGCCAGAGTCTGTATAGTTTTGTGTAATTGGTCAAACCTATAGGTTAACTCTCTTTAAGTATCTGAACAGCTATGTGAACATTTTGTCTGTTAATAAGGGTAACTAGTTTCTTGGGAACTCCATGTTGGCTATGATCCAACGGAGCTGTAGGGATCAGACCATCCAATCAAGTGCAACCATATGCATTCACTTGAATCTCAGACTTTGTTTCTTTAATGCTACTACAGCTGGTTTAATGATGTCAGGTATTTTGCTCTGCTTATAGTTTGTTCCAAGAAAAGTACATTATTTTAAAATCCAGTAACTAAATAAGTAATAATCTTAAACTAACTCTGTGGGTGAATAGTTTAAGAGGCTAAAAGAAAGAAATTTTATTTTGTTCCTTTAAGTATCCCATGATTATACAATAAATATGATATAAATTATAAGGTATTTTATTGTCTCTCATATTAGGGACTAAAAATATTTCTTTAACAAGTCCTAGATCTTAAATTTAACTCTTTAAGAAACATTTATTTATCTGGAATTCCTTATTAATACCTAGAGGAATAGATAGACACAATGCCATTTCTTCATTCTCTCTTTTCTGATTCACTCATATGTGTGGTTCCAAATAAGCCCTCAATATCACAGCACTAAGGCAAAGGACTATCCATTGAAATCCTGATGAAAAACAAGGTAACAGCAGACTGAATTTCTCCCTCCCCACAATTTTCCCACTCTCCTAAGGCAAGAGCCTCTCAAGAAAAGAGTGTTTCTTCTCATAATGACATTTACTGGCAATAGATGCTGTGTATGTGACTCATTCGGACCATGTTTTATTGGCTGCTAATCTCCCATTGCATTGACTTGCTACACATGGGTAAGTTTTCTTTCTCTGGTTATAGTAGGACTCATTATAGATAATGAGTTCAACTTCTTCTAATTCTTTGCCCTTGACCATTTACACTATGATTCCGGTTCAAGAGTGTGAGAGTGACTGGGAAATCTATTAAGCAAACTTCTACTCTTCTTTCCACACATACCACGAGGGTACATTTCCTATCTAACATTGCAGACAGGTTTGGGGATTTATCTATTGCTAGTCAATATAAGCACAATGCAAGCAAAAAAGGTCTCTATCATTTTCTGAACCACAAGTATTCCTAGGTGCAAATGATGACATTGTTGCCTCAGCTGTCAGAGTGATGAAGATAAGCACTGCAAACCTAAAAACACTGTATTGAAGTTGGTAGAGCCCCAGGTGAAGAAGCCTGGCACCCAAATTATCTTGTGGAGAGCCATCATTGATCAAGAATACCCGTATTGAAACTTTATGTGAGTAAGAAATACATTTTTCTTGTTTCTGAGTCATTTTTTGATACATTTATTTTAGCAGTTATTGTTGTCTTAAGAAAACAACATGTACTTTATTTTGATTCAGGAAAAGAAGATTTGGAAAAGTTGATTCTTTCCTGAAGTATCAAATAAAGTGATGTAAACAAATGAGAAAGTAGTTCTAAGAGGATCTTAAACATCTAAGTGTTCAGACGTGCAACCCTTCAATGAAAGTCTTCCTTTAGGAAAAAATAAATCTTTCACACTAGCTACAAAGCCCTCTTATAATTATAATTATCAGACCATTGACTTCCAGGGAGATTTAATAAGAATATGTAAGATTGGATTTTCAGAAATAAAGTAGAACAGATTATTAATAACATTTGTTTGGTTGAATAAGAAATAGATTCACATAACTAAGAAAAGTATGTTTTACTTTGACTTTTAAACTCTTGAGATCTTAATTTTACATATTGGGTTAGTAAGAGAAGATTGTCATATGCATCTCTGATACCATTCAATAAAAGTACTGCATACAATATTATAGTTGTCTTTGAAAGGGTTGTTTATGATATTTGGTTGGGGGCATTACTTGTTCCTCTTATTTGGTCTTTAAATTGAAATTTATTCCCAATTTAAAGCCCATACACAGTCCTATCTAAAAAGTGGTATCTTACATAAAGGCTGTGAAATGGTACAAGAAGTTATTAAAACAAATGAGAGTTTAAGAGTAGACTAGAAGCATAGGCTCTAAATTAGTGTTAGAATTAGTCATTGAGAGGATGAGACCACTGGTTGACCAGTGACCTGGACCCGTATTACCAGAGGATCCTTCACGCCTCCCCTGTCCTTCGAATACACCTCTCACCTACTATTCCCACCCCAGCGGTTGTTTCAAAGATGTCATCTTGAAAAAGTAAGGTGTTGTTGAGATCATCTGGACTGAATGTGTGACCGGACCTGGGTAAGACCACTATATAAATTTTTAAGATTCTAGTGGTTAGGGGCAGCGATCTGCTGTACTTGTGGATGCCCAAGACAAGCCTCATAGGTAAGTTCTCTTGCTTATTAAATCTGCCACTCACCAAGCTGCAATGTTTCGCCTCTTCTGGTCTCTCCTTGCCCTACATGTTCAGGGGCCAGTTTCAGATTTCACCCAGAAAACTCCTGAGGTTGCAAATCAACAGTTAGACTTTCTGATGATATAGAGAAGTGATATGGTTATTCTTTTCTAACTTGTAAGTCACAATGTAAAAGAATAGAAAAATAAATTGAAAATACCTTCACTACATCGAGATTATTTACACCAGAAAGAGCTTAATCGGTTCAAACAAGATGGTATTATTTGGTGGTGGGAGAAATTGATAAGGGCCCCCAAAGGTAATAAAGCATAGTAATTAACAAAGTTTTGAAGTCTGAGGGGAGCCTGTGTGGCTCAGTTGGTTAGGTGGCTGCCTTTGGTTCAGGTTGTGGTCTTGGGGTCCTGGGACTGAGCACCTCATGAGGCTTCTTGCTGAGTGGGCAGTCTGCTTCTCCCTCTCCCTCTGTACTTTCTCTCTCTCTCTCTCTCTCTCTCTCTCTCAGTCTCTCTCAAGTAAATAAATAAAATCTTTCCAAAAAAAAGTTTTGAAGTTTGAGTGGTCTAGATTTATTCTGTCCTTTACAAATTGTGAGTCCTTGGCCATTTTATTTCACATCTTTGAACTTTGCTAGCCTCATATGTAATAAGTGACTAGAAATAATATATACAACACGTGAGATTTAAGTGATATAACGTGTTCATAATATTTAACACAGTGTTTGGCACATGGCTAGCTCCCAATAAATGTTAAACATCCTTTCTAAATAACTTTTATTATTCTTTTTCCCCCTAATTACAAAGTAACATGCAAAATTTCATGCAAGATAGGGACATAGACATGCAATAAAATGATAGTAAGTATCCTTGTTGAGCAGTTTCAGGTCACCCGACTCCTTTTAAAGAATTTTCCATGTTTAACTCACTTAATCTTTTATAGCAGTTCAGTTTTTTATTAATGAGAAAACTTAGGCTCAAAAAAGGTGAAGTGAATTGACCAAGACCACAGGACCAGAGTTAAAGTAAATTTAAAACTTTCCAAGTGTGAACTTTTAAGTAGCATACCGCAGAGCTGTCCTCCATGATCCACTAACCAGAAATCTCACTGCTCACTCATAAACTCCCTGGCTAGAAATAAGCACTGTTATATTTGGGATATGTTTTATCAATGTTTGGCTTGGTCAGATTGTTGATGATGGTTTTTAACATATCCTTTGTATTAGTTTCCTAGGATTGACAGAACAAAGTACACAAATGAGATGGCTTTTAAAGTGGCATGAATTAATTCTCTCAAGGTTCTAGACTTCAGATGTCTGAAATCAAAATGTTGGTGGGGGCCACACTCCCTCTGAAGCCTGCAGGAGAGGATCATGTTTTACCTCTTCTAGCTGTGGGTAGACCCAGGCATTCACTACCTGTGGCAGCATAACTTCAAGCTGCCTTGGTCTTCACATGGCTGACTTCCATCTGTGGCGGTTTCTACACGTGTTATTCTCCTTGGGTGTTTCTTTCTCCTCTTCTTACAAAAGTCTGTTGGACTGAGGGCCCATCCTAGTCCAATATGACGTCATCTTAATTAACTACATCCGCAAGGACTCTTTTTCCAAATAGGGTCGCTGGCTGAGGAACTGAGGATTAGGACTTCAGCAAATCTTATTGAGAGACACGATTCAACTCACAACAACCTTATAATAATATATGAGAGTAGATTATTTCCATATTTTAAAGTGCTTTAAAATCAAGTACCTATTAGGATAGTGAACAAGAGAATTGTAATATTTTGGTGGGTTTTTTTAGACTAAAAATATACTGGAAAACTATAAACTATATTAGTGTATGACTATTTTGATTTCTTATTTTCTTGGATTATCTGGATATATAGTTGGTTTTTTGTTTTGTTTTGTTTTTTTCCTCTCGGATTCTGAAGTCTACAGACTTTTGCTGACAGAGAGACTGGACTAGAAACAAAACCAAAATTGAGCTCATTTCTATTACTGATGATATAAAATTAGATATTAATCATATTAGAAATAAAAACCTTTGAGAACTTTCTTCGGCTAACCTCAAGGATGTTGAGAAAAGAGAAAATAATTTAAAAGTATTTTTATGTCTGCATAAGTAGGAGAAATACACATCCAGGTAATAAGGTTGTTCATTCAGCACCAAATAGTGAATAAACTTCTTCAGATCAGAACCCCTTCTGTTGTTTCTTTTCTGTCTTCACTCAGTTCCTTCCAACGAATCACTGTACAACATGAATGTCACAGTGAGTATGGAACCTTGATTTATAGCAGGATATATACATCTATAAATAAATTGAAGGATCAAAAGTGTTCATTCACTGCCAATTATTTATTGAAACCTATCAAGACAGAGTATAATGATAGGTAAAGGAGGGTATTCCAAAATGAAGAAATCTTCCAAACATTAAGGCCTTAGAAACAAATTGAGGAAAATTTCATACCTGTAACTATGTAATTTTAGAACTCTTATATATTTTATTTTTACACCATTTTATGACAAAATTAATTTGTGTAACTCTTAAAATACATATTGTGTAATAACATTAAATTTCTTATTTGAGTACAGTTGACACACAATGTTATGTTAGTTTCATGTATACGACTTAGTGATTTGGCAAGTTTACACATTATGCTATGTTCACCACAAGTGTAGCTGCCATTTATCCCATTTTGTTGCTGTTACAGTATTATCGATTGTATTACTTATGCTGTGCCTTTTATTCCTATGACTTATTAATGCCATAACTAATTTGTAATAACATTTAAAAAATAGTCTTTGGAAAAATCTAACGTGATAGATTTTGACTACATCTTCAAATATCATTAATATTCACATATTAAATAGAGATATCTATTGTTACAAATTCTAAATGTCTCTTCAATTAAAAGTATAGCCATGGACAATTTTTCATTTCTAGATCAAAGAATAGACCTGGAAGTGATGATGTTTATAAAATGAATTAGTACTTAGTGTTCAAATATTTATAAAAATAAAATAGCTTACCAGTGATTTTTGCTTTGACGAGCATTCATTACTGACTTATTGGCAAGCATGTTTCTCAAACACATCAAAGTAATCATTCTGACCCATTTTTCAAATAAGACCAAAACATTGATGATGTTGAATATATATATATATATAATGAGTACATATGTATGTATATTTCTTTAATGTAAACTTTTTATGAAGTAGAATACACATATGGAAAAGCACAAATCACAAGTGTGCAAATCAATGAATTGATACAAATTAAACACATATATAACCAGTAGCCAAGTCAAAGAGAACATTATCAGAATCCGAGAAAACTCCTTCATACCTCTTCCAAATTTACAACCTCACGAGAGTAGTTTTAACATAATGGATTAGTTTAATCAGTTTTTTTAACTAATGAAATCACACATGTTCATCCATAATATTGGATGTAATTTTTTTATTCTCAGTCCACCCACTAGTATACATTCTTATTCCTAATCTGTACATCCTTATGTTTGCATTATATATACAAAATATATTATAATACCATACAATTATTTTGTCCAACCTATTCTTGATGCATATTTGAGTATTAAATATGTTAGACCACTTGCTAATTATTCCCAATAGTTGTGATTTTTAAAACACTTTTAAAAGTTAAAGACATATTTTTGAGTACTTTAAAAAACTATGAAAAACCTCATGTACAGTTTAAAATACATGCAGTGCAAACAAATCTATTGCAAATGATGGAATGAGTCTTGGCATATCAATATTTTGATATGTGGAAATCAGAAATCTATTGTATGGTCTTCTATTTCAACCTTTCAACAAATAATGGTAGTACTTCAAGATATTCATCTTAGAAATTGCTTGACTGTAAAAGGGTTTATTCTGACATCTTATTCAGAGATGCTATATTATTCATGATATGTGTAGAATTAGTTTCCTTTGCCCTGAGGGATTGTAAAGGATCCAAGATCATGCATCATGATTAAAGAGAAATTGACAGTTAAACCCTTAAATACATGTGACAAGGAATAAGGCAACCCCTCTATGTTATCCAGGTTGTTCTTTGGCTTGCTGCCAATGATGTTCAATCAGATGGGGGGACTTCTGACAAGATGCACTGCCTCTGAATTAGTAGGTCCTATTACGGTTCTTGATAAAAACACAAATGTCAGTTGAGATATGCCCAAGTATTCCAGCCTGCTAAAATTACTTTTCCTTTATAATTCAAATAAAATTAATATCTCTTCATCCACTCACTTGGACACCTAAGACCCTTCTTTTATCTTCAGACTCCTGGCTGCCTGGAGCAGGCAGATTTAGGGAAATTGTTTTTCTTCTCATCACCTCTGGCCCCACTTGTCTCTTCTTTTAGGTCAAATTTGGCCCATCAAAGCATTTTGCTTAAACAAAAGTCCATGGAAATTAAAAGGAGATAACACTCTCCATTAGTGCCACTCTGGCTGATTACATCAGTTGTAGCTTTAAATTGCCTTTTTTCTTTTTTGCTTCCTTTCTCCATTGCACTCATTCTTTATAATCCTTTATAGTAACAAAATCTAGATATAACACAGTTTAAATTCTGCCATAAAAATATTTATGGCTTTCTTTAAAGTTAGTTTGAGACCAACTCCTAATGTCAGGATTAATGGACTCCTGTGGGTGTTTAGTTCTTGGTAGACTCCCCAAATCCAGAAACCCCTCGAATGGTTTTCAAAACATTATAGTAAATGTATCACTAAAGAGACCCTGAAATAACCTACTGGTATAGAATCACAATTTTATTATTTATTAGATATCAGATGGGTGACATTTGGTGATTAAACTATCTTCCTTACCTAAGGACTGGAAAGAATAATGGAATATATTCCATAGAATTGTTGAGAGTTAATTTATATAAGGTAGTGCCTGGCACACAATAAGAACCATGTATGCACTGATTATTAATATTATAGTTATTACAAAATGCTTCTAAAATACAATATGTAAACATTACTTGTGAAATTCCAAACTAAAAGAAAATCAGAGTAATGTGGTCTTGGTACCAGGAAGGCTTTTGACTTTTACCTCCTCTCCAACAGCTATGAAACTTCAAGCTATTATATAAGTCACTCGGCTTCAATTTCTTAATCCGTTAAATGGGCACAGTTATTCCTACCTCGAAGTATGGTTCCAGGTAGTGCTACAATTAGTGGCATGCTCTAACAAGCATATCCAAAACCTCCAATAAATATATTTCCCTTACTTTGTTTTGATACCTGAGTGCGACTTTTTTAAGAGCCTACAGTCACTTGACAAGGGTAAAATAACCAGTGTTCAAGGTGTTAGTAAATTAGAGGTAGAGAGACAAGATGAATCATCACACCTAAACATGTCACATTTTATTCTATACTCCTGCCCAAATAAACAACAGAAAAGCATACCATGTAGGATCTTAAAAAGAATGAAATCTATTGCACAAATAAAACCTGACACATTTTGTTCCTGACAGTTTCTCTACCACAGCAAGAACTATCTTTACACTCAACCAAAAAGATGGATATAACTCAGGTGGGTAAAATTTATAAACATCATGAAACTAGATTAAAATAAAATTCAAGCACACACTTGTAATCACAGGACAAAACTTTCATTTCAGAAAAATGCAACTGAAATATCATTTAATCTTCCAATTATTTTCTTTGCTGATAGTTGCAATCATTATAAAATATATAATTTGGACAGAGCAAAAGGATGATCAAAATTCCAAGAAGCATGGTGTTTAGTGGTTCTACGATAAAGCTATTGACTTTTAAAAATACATTGTTAGAAATTTCATAAAATTTCATATATATCATCATTTGTTGATTACTTATGCTAAGGGAAAAGAGGGTTAATGATATTAAATTGTACCTAAAAACTGCTTGTAAGTATTCACTTATTTCAACCAGAACCAGAGCACTATTTTTCTCTTGTATTTTATAAAACTATAGCTAGTGTCATTTCTCAAAGGGAAAAAAAGAACAGGAACAGGTTTTGGGGTCTCAGGTTTCTAAAGTCTTTGACTAATGAAGAATCGTTACATCTATACCACATCTATACAATATATCATTTCCTTGATGTATTTAGTACCAAATATAATTGTTCTTTAGATATCTTGAGATTGAAACACAACTGATAACAAAATACAGGAATTTGAGTGTCTAATGTAATGGGGATCCAAACTAATTTGTGATTTCATACTAATGGGACTCTTGTTCATAAAATTGTTCTAGATCTGGGTTCTTTAGTGCTGAACCCAACATATAAATTCCATTTTCTGTCTTTCTGAGACTTCCAAATTAGCATATTTGTGTAGTATAACTCTAGAACCAGTCCATCTAGCTAGGGGAGAAGGTTAACTCAAGAATGTTGGTGAAGTGGAATAATTTTAATATTTTAAGATTTTCCAATTGAAAGTACATTTGTTAAAGACATAGTGATCCTCTTAGTCTTTTTTTTTTTTTTTGGTATTATTTGGAGGCATCCATATTTATGCTTCTTTTGTAAATGACAGTGTTCCTCCATGCTAGGGCTTAAGAGTTCACTTCTGTGTCTCAGACACATTTTCCCCTGATCTCATCCACATCCATTGCTTCCAGGGAATACTAATTTTCTGATTATTCCTAATATCTGGCTCTGGCTCAGGTGGCAGTAAGTTCCTTCAGGTCCTCAAGGACTTCAAAGTCAATGAAACCAAACTCATTATCTTCCCCTTCAAACTTACTCTGCACTCCAACTACATGTGTATCCAGTGTATCTACCTATACTGTCCATTTTAGTTAGTAGTGCCATTTTTATTATTTATCCATTCTTGAAAGCCAGAAACAGGGAATTAATCTTAGATACTTTTCTCCCTTTAAAACCTGTATCTAACCAGTCATTGAGATCTTTCCAACCTCCTAATTGGATCTCAAATCTACTTATGTTCCCATTTCTGGCATCTACTTGAAGAAACATCATTTCTTGCTGGGATCACTACAAAAATCTTTTCAGTGATGTTATTACATTCAGTCTTTTCCCACCCCCTTTTCCCATTATCTCCACTATAGCCAGAGTGATTCTAGAATGAAAAATTTCACATATTACCATGCATAAATCTTTAATATCTCCCAGAGTGCATAGAATAAAATCTGAACATCCTAAGTTAGGTAACAAGGCTTGATGACTTGATCCGTCCTTTTCTCTCCAACATAAAAAATCCCATTACTTTATCAATTTATATTCCAGCTACATGGTACTCTTTTTTTTTTCCCCTTTAAATTCACGTTCTTTACACACTATCATTCTGAAGTTTCCTCTTGTTCCTTCCCAGTTTCTACTTATCATTCAATTCTTAGTCCAGATGTCCCTGCCTCTAGGAGCTCCTTCAAGAACATTGTTCACCGTTGACCCCAAAGCCAGTGTGATGAGGAGAGAATGGGAAAGTCGCAACACACAATCTTCCCTACAGGGCTGTGGTAGTGAAAAAGTGATAAAATCACTGCCTAAATTTACTGTTAATTTAATATAACTGAGGTGAAAAAAATTTTTCTGCAACTTAAATTATGTTTTATTATTATAAGGTTGATTTTAATAAATAAGCATCACCATTTTTTCAACACACTAGATAGTAGTGCTCTTGTATGATTATTTAAAGTGAATCTAATATCACCAAAGCCAAAATAAGGAGGAAAAATGAGAAATACATATAAAACAACTTTAGCAGAGAAGTTAAGCTCTAGCTATGATTGCCAGATTCTTAGGTTTAGATCCCAACTCCAATATTTACCAGCACTATGAAGGTGAGAAGTAGCTTAATTTGTTTTGAAATTTAGTGTCCTCAACTGAAAAAAAAGTGATAAAAATAGTATCTTAGAGAGTCATTATGATAATTATATAAGTTAATGCACATAAAATTGTTCCTATAACAGTGTCTGATACATCTTAATCATCCAATAAATGTTAGTAGTAGTAGTAGTAGTAGTAGCAGCAGTAACAGTCGTAGTATTGGTAGTAGTTTTTAAGATGAGTCAATTCTTGTCAATAAGAGCAATTTAGAACATTTAATATCCTTTATAAGTGAAGAAAATCCATTATCTCTGGACAAATGATTTTTTGAGCTAAAAATGAATAATTTTATAAGTGATCCCTTTCAAAGAGGGTTTTCAATATTACAAACTTAATGTTGGTAAGTAGTTTTTATTTCTAGAAATAGTGAACTGCTACAGAAAAGTATTTGAGAATTTCATCAAGTTTGTATTTTGATCAGAATGATTCAGTCTCCAAAATCTTTTTTATTGTACAAAATTATAGATTAGATTTGAAAAATCTATGGCTATCACCATAACAATAATAGCAGCACACCTGAAAAACTTTAGCTTCAAGTGGAATGGATATAAAACCAAAAGGCCATTCTTTTTTAATATAAAAATGATTTTCAACAGGCCAGCTACAGCTTCAATAACAACTAATAAAACCTATTCAATTACGTGATACAAATTTTAAGAGCTTAATTGTACATTCTAACTGTTCATTTCTTTATTAAATATTTATTATGAGCTATAATTATGATCATTTCTTACCATGTTGTGAAGGATCTAACCCCCAATTATGACTTCATCTTCTGACATCCTACCCTGTTATAACCGAGTGTCTTCTTTCCTTTTCTTGAATAACCTCAGTCCTTCCTCCACTTTGCACCTGGCAGCAATCCTATATTCTATATGGAATTCTATACTCTGTATAGAATTCTGTGTCCTATATAGAATTCTATATTGTATAGCCTCAATTCCTCCTCCACTTTGCACATGGCAACAATTCTAAAGGCTCTTTTCACTGCAAAACTTCTTCTTTCCTTCCTGCCTTCTCTTCAACATCACCTCATAGAATATGATTTTGGCCAAAGTTTAGAAAGCAGTTTCCTCCACCCATCTTTCCCATATTTTCTCTTCTCTTTCTAGCTTTTGTTTTCTTCATGCCATTTAAATTTCAATTTTAATACTTTTTTCTGTTATAGTTTTTCTTTCTGTGTGGAGGTTAAACTCCGCAAAGGAAAATACGGTTCAGCTTTTCACTCAATCACTGGTTTATTTCCATGACCCAGAATATTATCCAATATCTAGTATGTACTCAATAAAAATTTTTCAGTGAACAAATTAACACAGAAGTTAATGTGATTTCTTTTGAATACATTTAAAGGAGGCATGGCCAGATATAAATAGCTGAAGAAGGATGGCCTTTTCCATGTTGTTAAAGATCATAGATGTTTGTCATCATGAAACAACACCCAAATTGATTAAATTGTAAAATCAGAAGGAAAGCCAGGGTAAAAAAATATATTTGTAAATATTATTTGATTCTTTAATAAGACAATTGTTTCTAAACATAAAAGCAGAAAGAAGACATAAAATTAAAATCAGTAGATTTAACCACATACAACTTGAAACTTTTGTGGATACAGAGTAATGTAAAATAACTTCTTTTAAAGATTTTATTTATTTATTTGACAGAGAGAGAGACAGCGAGAGCAGGAACAAGAGCAGGGGGAGTGGGAGAGGGAAAGCAGGCCTCCCACCAAGCAGGGAGCTTGATATGGGGCTTGATCCCAGGGCCCTGGGAAAATGACCATAGTTGAAGGCAGATGCCTGATGACCGAGCCACTCAGGCGCCCCAGAAAAATTTT
Organism: Ailurus styani; assembly: GCA_002007465.1. Lineage (NCBI taxonomy): Eukaryota > Metazoa > Chordata > Mammalia > Carnivora > Ailuridae > Ailurus > Ailurus styani. Next base: position 10,655,455 of record LNAC01000005.1, read on the forward strand.
TTTAAACAAAATAAATGGGAAAGATATTTACAACACAAGTGGGATGTGAAAGGTCAGTTTTTAAGTTATAAATGTGTCATTCAGATTAGTAATAACAATACAATTACATCAAAAGTGAATAAGTGGGCTCTTGGGTGGCTCAGTGGGTTAAAGCCTCTGCTTTCGGCTCAGGTCATGATCTCAGGGTCCTGGGATTGAGGCCCGCATCGGGCTCCCTCCTCAGCAGGGAGCCTGCTTCCTCCTCTCTCTCTCTGCCTGCCTCTCTGCCTCCTGTGATCTCTCTCCCTCTGTCAAATAAGTAAATTTAAAAAAAAGTGAATAAGTAATGAATCAGAAATATATTTAATGTATAAAATAGCAAGCAATAATTGATTTTTTGCTGTGTTGCTATATTTGAGACAGTGTGCATATGCTTTACACACATTGTGTCATTTAATTCTTCCAATAATCCTGTGAGGAGAGATATTATTATTAACTTTATTTCATGGAAGAGGAATTTGAGGAACAGATATTAATTAATTTGTTCAACATTATACACTTCAGAAGTGGAACATAGATTCAAACGTAGAACTGTCTTAAAAAAAAGGTTTAAGTTGCTAAGAACTCGGGAAGATGACAATTCCAAAATAGGGAAATATACAAAGAAAAAAATACAATCCCACAATTAAAGAATGGCCCTCTTGTCCCTTATTACTTTACTTCCTTCTAGTTCCTGTCCCATTTATCTGTACTTATTTTGAATAAAACTCTGAAGAGTGTTCATCCTCCTTGTATCCAATTTCTTCCTTAATATTTCTTTCTTAAATTCACTCATCTGGCTTTGACTTTTCTTCTTTTCCGAAACTACTCTTGTCCAGATTGCCAATTACCCTCACTTGGCTAAATTCCGTGGTAAACTTCCAGTTATCATATTATTAGAGCAAGCTGTAGCATTTAACAGAGACAACCACTCCTTCTCTATTACTCTCTATATACACTTGGTTTTCCAGATACAGCGCACTCTTGATTTTTTCTACTGCTCCCAACATTATTTCTTCTAATTCATTTTTTGTTGTATGTTCTCTTTATCAGTCTTTTATTGGGTGAATGCACCAGGGTTCATTTTGGAACTTTTATCTTTTCTATCCAGATTCTGACCTTTAGAGAACCACCAAGTTTCATCATCCATATGCTGACAATGCTCAACTTAATATTTCCATTCTAGACCTCTGCCCTGGACATTAGATCAGATATATTTTCATAACTTCATGCTTGATGTCTCTACCAAGACATCTGATGTCTTTTCAAACACTGTATCTACAATACACACACACACACACACACACACACACACACATTAAAAAATGGAAAACACCTCTTCTATCCTCCTTAATTCCCTTATCAAATGAGAGAAGCTCCATCTTTCATTTGCTCAGATTAAAAAAAAATCATACTTGAATCATTCTTCTTCTTTTTTTTTTTTAAAGATTTTATTTATTTATTTGACACAGAGAGAGAGATCAGATCACAAGTAGGCAGAGAGGCAGGCAGAGAGAGAGAGGAGGAAGCAGGCTCCCTGCTGAGCAGGGAGCCCGATGCGGGCCTCGATCCCAGGACCCTGAGATCATGACCTGAGCTGAAGGCAGAGGCTTTTAAACCACTGAGCCACCCAGGTGCCCTTGAATCATTCTAAAATTTTTTATTTGTCATCATGGTAAGAACAGTTATCATGAAATGTACTCGCAACAAATTTTTTCAGTGTATATATTATTGTTGACTACAGGTATAATATTGTGCAACAGATGTTTAAAGCTTATTCATCAACTTTATACCTATTGATTAGTAACTCCCGATTTCCTTCTTCTCTTAGCACCTGGAAACCATCATTTCACTCTTTGATATTGTGAATTTAACTATTCTTGATATCACACCTAACTGGAATAATGCAATACTTAGTTTTCTGTTACTAACTTGTTTCACTTAGCATAACATCCCCAGGTCCACGCCTGTTGTCACATATTGCAGAATTTCCTTCCTTTTAAAGCCCAGATAGTATTACATTGCATGTATCTGTCTCTTTTTCTTTTTCTATTCATCTGTCAATGAATATTTAGGTTGTTTTCACATCTTGGCTATTATGAATGGTGGTCCAATGACCATGGAATGTCTATGTCTCTTTAAGATCTTGATTTCAATTCCTTTAGGTAAATACACAGAATTTAACTTAATTCCATTAACTTAACTCTATTAACTTTATTTCCCTCAAACCCCACAATCAGCTTATCCAGAAATCCACTTGGCTCCCCCTCTGAAATATAACCTGAAATTTTAGACTTGTAAATCTACAATTTTCATTAAATTTGGAAAGTTTTTAGCCATTACATCTTCAAAATTGTATCTGACCATTTCTGTTCACTTCTATTCTTTCAGTTAAATTGTTTTTCTCTCTTTAGTTTGGATAGTTTTGATTTTGATGTCTTCAGTTTCATTAAGATTTTATTTGCCATGCCTAATTAATCCATTATTACCCATTAATGTCATTAACCCCATCCAACATATTTTTAATCTCAGTCATCTCAGTCATTGTAGTTTTAATTACTAGAAGTTTGATTTGGGTCTTATTTGTATCTTCTGTGTCTCTACTTGGCCATTTGACCAAATGTAGTACTGTTAGAATGTCCCATTCTGCTGGTTCTAAAATTCAGGTCAGTTTCTATTGATTGATTATTCTCTCCATTGTGAGCTGTGTCTTACTGCCTTGAGCAATATTTGATTGAATGACAGACATTATGAGTTTTGCTTTGTTAAGTGTTGGATATATTTGCATTGTTATACATCTTCTTAAACTTCACCATGGGATGTAGAATTTACTTGGAAATGGCTTGATCCTCTCAGGTCTTCTATGATTTTGTAGGTAGGACCCAAGCAGGACTATCTATGGCTAAATAACCCCTAGTACTGAGGCCATCTCCCTGAATTCTCTCTTCAATGCCTTGCAAATTGTGAACATCTCTAATCCAGCTCATGAGACTAGGCATTGGAATCAGCCTGTTCCCTCTGTCTCTATGGATGGTTCTTCCCCAAAGTTGATTCCTCATACATTTGCTCTAATGGGCAATTTTTCAGAACACTCAGGGTACCCTCTGCAGATCTCCAGAGTTCTCTCCCTCTGTGTGCTTTCTTATTTCTGGGCAGTCTGCCCTGTGAACTATAGCTGGGTTGGTTTCTCCAGCTTCATTTCCTCAATTTATGAAATCCTTCAGGCTCTGCTTTAGTTGTCCCACCCACACTATGGTTTCTAAACTCTCTCAAAGCTATCAGCCTTACCTCATTTGTTGCCTATTTCTCATGGATCACTGTCCTCCATTGCCTGATACTTAATTTTTTCAAAAATGTTGTTTCATCTATTTTGTCTGATTTTTTGAGAACTTCAGATGTGAGAGCAAATCATATCCCTGTTACTGCAATTGGAACAGCTGTAAAAGTTATCCTGTGGATTTTTTTTAAAGGGGGAAAGAAAAAAAGAGATGATATTTTCAAATATAGCTATATAACACATGTATGTATTTCTCAATACAATTAAATTCTTGCTCATTTTTTCTTCTTTAAATTATTTCATATAACTTCATTTTCCTAGTTAATCTTACAATGTTTATATCATTTAAATTTTGCTAAGCTATCAAGAAAGTTTACATTCACTTGAATAAGTTATAATAAATGGGAAACAAAAACTTACATTATCTTACCTTCAATAGACAGACCAATTACAGTTGTTCCTCGGAGATAAAAAGAAAATATATTGCCACCTGCAGTCTAACATATAGAAATGGTTTTTGAGATAATTAAAATTAACTTTCATCAAGAAATTATTCTTGTCACCTAATCTTGATATCCAATATTGAATGCACTTGAGTAATTTGCTAAAATCATGCTCAATTTAAATTATATCATAAAATCCCCGTTGACACAGATATGGACAAATATGAAAAAGGATGATTAATTTTCAATCAGTAACAATACTCCCATGTCTTACTTCATTTGACAGGTTATTGAATCAGAAAAAATTTAAAGTGACTCCACATAATTCTCTTTTTTTACATAAGCCTGTCTGCAAAATCCGAAAGGAACCAAACAATATAGGAAATAGAAATAATATAGGAAGATGAAAGTTAATGATCTATTTTGATTTGTGTTAAGACTAATTAATGTTTTATAGCAAAAAATAGTGCTTTCTGAGGATTCAGTGAGTAACACACTTAACTTGAAACAGAAAAATAAGTTAGTTTGAATTCAGCATGTGTTCGAGCTTTGCAAATTACTTAAATTTTCTAAGCGGAAATATACACATCTACAAAATCACAATATTAATTCAATCTACAAATTTGCTTTGAAAATTATAGGAGATAATACATTTTGCCAAGCTTTGTACATGCATGCTTATGATATAGTCATTCTGAGTTATTAAATACTTCAATACTTATAATAGTATATAATATATAAGTAACAAAAACATACTATGAATTGTAGCAACCTGAGAGTGTATTTCTCAATGAATGATTTTATTTTTTTTAAAGATTCTATTTATTTATTTATTTTAGATATAGAGAGAGTGTGTATGAGCAATAGGAAGGGCAGAAGGACAGGCAGAGGGAGAACAAGACAGAACGTCAACCAGATTCTGCACTGAGTGTGGAGCCTAATGCAGGGTTTGATCTCATGACCATGAGGTCATGACCTGAGCTGAAACCAAGAGTCAGACACTTAACTGACTGAGCCACTTAAGTGCCCCAAGTGAAAGCTTTATTTTAAATTTAATTTCCCCAATTAGGTAAAAATTCTTTCTAATATAAACATTCAAATGTCATTCTCCCTGTCAATGAACACTTAAGAACACATATTGTTTTAGTTTGAACTAAATAGTTTTATTTAAAATACTGGTTTAGTTTGAACTAATAGAACGTGTGGAAGTCTGAAGGAAATACTAATATTAGCTCAGAAACTCAACCTTGAATCCTAGTTAAGGTGATAGCAATAAACCTGTGTATCCTGTATTAAGAGACAAGGTCAGGGCGCCTGGGTGGCTCAGTGGGTTAAAGCCTCTGCTTTCGGCTCAGGTCATGATCTCAGGGTCCTGGGATTGAGGCCCGCATCCGGCTCTCTGCTCAGCAGGGAGCCTGCTTCCTCCTCTCTCTCTCTGCCTGCCTCTCTGCCTACTTGTGATCTGATCTCTCTGTGTGTCAAATAAATAAATAAAATCTTTAAAAACAAACAAACAAACAAAAAAGAGACAAGGTCAGTTTGGAAAAGTAGAACCCTTGGAACCTATAAGAGAAAATGCAAATTTTCTCTAGAATAAAAGATACCCAGCGTGGGTCCTTCTAGATTCCAACATATTAAAATGAAAAATGTTGAACTCATAAGCAAAAATCATCAAGCATATAAGAACAGGGAATTACTAGGGTCAAAGAAACACACATATTAATGAAACATTTCTAATTAAGTTAAAACCCCCACAACATTTTAGATAATAGAAAAGAGAATAGAAAATAAAAGTAATTCTGTAGAAGACATTTTTGAAGTAAAAGATAAAATCACAAAAAATGAGTAAGAAACTAGTAAATATAAAAAATTCTCAGAGATATAAAAATGAAACAAAATAATTTTAGAAACATAACACAAAATATTGATATAAAAATGTCAATGGATGAGTTAAACAACAGATTAGATACAGTTGATGAAAGTTGTAGTGAACTGAAAGATCAGGAAGTTACCTAGAATGCAAAGCAGAGAGGCAAAGAAAGGGAATTATGAAGGAAAAAAATGAATTGATATAAAAGATAGAGTGTGATATTCTAACATTTAATCAGACTATTAAAAGGAGATTAGAGAAAAGGGGAGAAATCTGATCCTTGGGGGAAAAAAAAGGTGAGTAGACTCTACAATGGTGAAAGACATGAATCCACAAATATAGAAAGCACAAGATACTCTAAACAGGTTGAAAATATATATATAGATAAACTGGAAAACTTTCAGACACAAAGTGATGATCCTAAAAGAAATCGGTAATATTGAAATCAGACTTCTAACCAGAAACAGTGTAAGTCAGAGAACGTAGGAATGGTTATATAAAGTTTGAGGATTTTTTTAAGGACAAACATATACTGGTAGAATAAGGGTGACATGAGGATGTTTTAGGAAAAGTTATTACCTATAAAATTATATGAAAATGCTTTCTATAAAATGTAGAAAAAGAGGAAAAATGGAAATGAATTTGGAGAAGATGTGTGATTACAGACAGGATAGCTATCCAGTAAAAGAACAAAAATAGAATGCATAAGAAAATTGAAGGTATAACCTCTAAACATATAAGAAGGAAAAAATAGGGGCACCGGGGTGGCTCAGTTGGTTAAGCAGCTGCCTTTGGCTCATGTCATGATCTCAGGGTCCTGGGATTGTGTCCTGCATTAGGCTCTACACTCAACAGTGAGTCTGCTTCTCCCTCTCCCTCTGTGATCTCGCTTGCTTTCACTCACTCTTAAATAAATAAATAAAATATTTTTTAAAAAAGGAAAAAATAGAACATGAAAGAAAAAAAACTCATGTGAACTGACAAACCTAATAGAATTATACTTTTTTGTAGATTCTTGTGGAGGAAACTATATCCTTGCCTACCTAAGCTCTTACTACCTCAATTTCCCTTGATTTTTGAAACAAGGAATTGAATATATTTTTGTAATAAGAGAATACATTTAGGTATATATGTCTCATTTTTCTTTATATCTTCAAACTAAATGGATTTTTTATTTAAATTTTTTGTGCTCTCTTATTAATAAATCTTAGTAAAATATTTTAGCATTGCTCTTCATGTTTATTCTTTACATCTCCATTTAATATATCTGACTTATTCGTGATATCCTGCTGGCTTCAGTCTTAAAAGTTTTCTGCTTCCTCAAACGTTTTTAAACCATTTTACTTTGATTTTTTATTTGGCTATGTTTTACAAGACAAGCTTAACAAAAACATACATTAAAAATCTATGTTTCTGAAATTTTTTTCATGCTAAATGGCTTATAAGATTTCAAACAGCCGCATATGTCAGAAGTTATTTTCAAAGAGCGGTGTTCAATGTGCAGAGGTGGTCAGGCTTGGCCGAGATTGCTGTTATTAATGGGCATCTGCATCTCTTTTGTGTTTCCCAGGTGGGAGAAATAGCATAATAGCACAGTTCATTAGCAACACCAAGTGATTTAAATTGGATAGGTTATGAGCATAATTTCTGACACTTGGAAGTGTGCAAAGAAAGATCATAAACTGTAATATATGATTGTGGGAGTTAATTTCATTCTGAGTGGAATTAGGATTTTTGAAACAGACATAAGCTTTAACCTCCTTGTTATTTCCACTAAAGAGAGAAATCGAAAAAAAAAATCAGTATGACATACAGATCGTGAGGAATTATGGACTTTGAGAATTAATTGAAGGCATGATTTAAAATGAGCAGTGGAACTCACAGGCAACCATAGGCTATTAGCCTCAGACACATTGAACAGAGCCCAAAAGATAGACTGTCAGACTAAAATGAATATACTTTATTTAATAGGCATCATTCTCTACTCTTTAAACATAATAATTTCTTTAATTTAAAGTTCTAATGAGGCTTAAATACAAAAACTAACTCTGGGAAATATAAAAATGATTCATGGAAAGAGAAGAATAAGAATAATTCATAGGTAAAATATTCCTTGAAGGGTTTTCAACAGGCAGAGATGAAAGGAAAATATGGTACATGCCAGGGAAAAGGAAATACACACAAAGTCACAAAGAAGGAATACATGCTACCCACTGGGAGGTCAGGAAATCCCCCACTGCAGATAGGGGATAAAAGTGCTTGAAGGAAAGGACAAAGAAAAATAGGATCTATAATTTAGGTTATAGCCGTATTATGAAGAACTCTCTGTTTAGTCTGAATTTTATCCTTGTGAACTGGTTAACTATGAAGAGGTATCCTGACAGATCAGATCTGGATATTGGAAGAACCGCTACTGGTGAGATGGAAGATGAACAGGAATGGAGAGAAACAAGGTGAGGAAGTCATTCAGGAGGCCAAGGGCGGGAGACAGAGCCTAAGGGAAAGCAGTAGCATTGAGATAAAGAAAAGGGGAAAGATGCAAGGGAAGCTTCAGAGAAAGAAGCAGCAATTTGTTTTTTTCAATGGGACACAAAAATTGATGAGAGATTGAAGATGAAAGTAGAAACAAAAACAGAGACAACAATGACTATAACCCTTGGTTTTTGGACGCAGGTGGTCACCAAGATGGTTAGTACCTGAGATACCTTTCTGAGTGGGTGCTTCTACCACTCAGATATTCACATGGTGGTAGTTATGAGAATTTTCATACACATGAAAGTGTTAATAACAGGTTTCCTCAAAGACTTTTGGATACCACTCTCTTTGAAATTGCTTTTTCAGGGAAAACAAAATGAAAAACAAACAAAAAACAAAATAAAACTAATTGGACAAATAAGGTAAATACAGAATCACTTCGCATTCAATAAAGAACAATGCCAGTCAATTGTATGTTGCCCAGGTGAATCTATTTTGGGAAATAGAGATGTTGACTATAAATATGTCCCCTTAATGCCACCACTACTAGTTAGTAACAAAAAATATTACTAAAGCATTCACCGTGTACAAAATGTTGCAAATTGGTCATCCAAGTTACAGAGACCACATCTTTCAGGGACTACCAAGGTACAAAGCCTTATGAAAGAACATCAGTCTTCTGAAAAGTTTTCCTTTCTCCCATATTATCAACTGGCACTTACTAGTGACTGCTTGGAGATGGGCATTTGGGGGATGCTTTGTAAATAAGAAGCCTCATATAATCCATATCAACGTTTATCAATCCGAAATAAGGGTGCCAGGGCAATTATTGCCACCATCCTCACAAAACCACAGGTCAATTCCTTATGTTATACTCTTCATTCATCACACAAATTCTGGAAATTGCCATAATGATAGTGCTATAAAGTTACTCAAATATCCCTTGAGAAGGAGATATTAAGTGGATGCACCATATACCTCAAGGGAACTACAAATGACTTTATTAGTCATTTCTTTATAAGCCATTGTGTTTCTGGATTTAAAAATTGCTTTATTTTTTTAAAAAAGATTTTATTTATTTGACAGAGAGAGAGAGAGAAAGGAGTGGTGTTGGGGGACAGAGGGCGAGGGAGAAGCAGACACCCCGCTAACATCAGGCTCATCCTAGGACCCTGAGATCATGACCTCAGTCAAAGTCAGACACTCAACAGACTGAACCACCCACACACTACAAAAATTGTTTTTTATTGTGTACTAGAAATGTTTTTCTCTTTATACTGTAAGATGATATTAATGAATATAAAACTAAAAATTAAATCTTCATATTTACATTTGTTCCTAGGTTTCCTTGACCACCATACAATTAAATCTATTAAAAAAATTATTTCTTTTTTTAAAAAAAGATTTTAATTATTCGTTTGAGAGAGAGAGCATGAGCAGGAGGGGGAGAGGGAGAGGGAGAAGCAGGCTCCCCAGCAAGCAGGGAGCCCAACATGGGGCTGGATCACAGGACCCTGAGATCATGACCTGAGCAAAAGGCAAACACTAAACCAACTGAGTCACCCAGGTGCCCTTAAAAAACTATTTATAAGAGGAAAAAAATTTAATAGCATCACTACATTTTAAAACAGTTTCCAAAATACAGCAAAATGAATTAACTCCATGGAACTTGAGCAACTTTTCAGATTTTTATTAAAGAGGAAAGTGGAGCAAAGATTTTATCTTACTCAGGACTTGGACAAATCAGTAAAATTCAGGGTATTTTGTATATCAAAACCATCCAACAGGGGTGCTTGGGTGACCCAGTCCTATAAGCATCAGACTCTTGATCCTAGCTCAGGTCTTGATCTCAGGGTTATGAGTTCAAGTCCCGCATTGGACTCCATGCTGGGTGTGGCGCCTACTTAAAAAAAAAAAAAAAGAAAAAGAAAAAACTATGCAACAAAGAATCTAGTACAATTTGAGGCTGTAAAATCTAGTATAATAAGTTGTGGCTGAGTCAGCTGGTATATCCTTCCTCCTGGGCAATTTTCCCTTGTCCCATTTATAATTCACTAGGCTTTGGATATCCACTTCATGAGCAATCACAAAGACTATAAACAGACAGAAATGTTATCAAACATATATATAAGCAAGATTTTCCACCCTCAGGAAATAATGTCAGCCAGTGCTGCATAGTAACAAAGCTGTTGTTTATGTCCCTTTGTTAACCTCTTTCTGGTGGTGTGACGCTGGGCGAGTTACTTAGGTCCACAGTGCGTCAGGCATCCCACTGGTAAGAAGGGCATAATATTAGAACTTGCCTTGTATTTTCTATGATCATTAAGTAATAAGTGGGTTCATGAAAAAGTTATTTGTGCAGTGCCTACCAAAGTAAAACTAGCTCAATAATGTTAGTTATTATTGATAAGAACTAAACTGTGCAGAAAAGAAGAGAAATGAGACAACTTGAAAAGCAAATAAAGAAATGGGTAAATCTGGATTCTGGTAGGCTGTATGGGAAGGCTGATAAAAATGAAGACCTAGGGGGCACCTGGGTGGCACAGACAGGTAAACATCTGACTCTTGCTTTCAGCTCAGTTCATGATCTCAGGATCATGAGATCGAGCCCCATGTGGGGCTCCACTCTCAGCACAGAGTCTGCTTGTCCCTCCTCCTCTGCTCCACCCCCTACTCTCCCTCTCTCTCTAGAACAAATAAATAAATTATATATATATATATATATATATATATATATA
>LNAC01000005.1:10666392-10775756 GCA_002007465.1 Ailurus styani
ATATACACGTGTATATATATGTGTGTGTATATATATATACATATATATATATGTATATATATATATATATATATATATATATATATATATATAATGAAGATCTCTTCATCAAGGGGACTTGAGAGCACAATCAAAAGCTGACTCAAGGCCAGGTTGCTTGAGGAATTCATTCTCAAGCTAGAGCCTGGAAATCAGAATCTGTTGACAGCTAAGCACCTCATGATGGAAGATAATCCCAAATAGCTCTGAATGTGTGGATCTGGTAACTTCATAGGGGATCATGGCACACTGGGCCAGTTTACTCTATGATCAAGGTAGAACTGGAGATGAGCGAATGGAGATTTCCCTATGAGCAGGGTCAGCAGTACACATATTACCTCTGTTACACATCATTCTGATTTGTGTACTCCAACACACTTATCTACTTTTTAAATTTAAATATCGACATATTTATACACAGTAAAAATTTAAGAATTCAGGCTATCACAATTAAAAGGTCTAAGAGTTAATCTCTTGCTAGTCTCCATAAGGCATTTTTGCTAATTACAAGAATGATGGAAACTTTATTTAAAAACAAAACATGGACAACTTAGGCAAGTCTGCCACCTAAAAGTAGAACCAGGATGATTCTTTCTTCTAGCATTGATATATCCTCTGAAACAGAAAATCCTATAATACTATATACTACACATACTAATGAATGCTAATGCTATATATTAATATTAATACTATTCATTCTTTTTTTAAAAGATTTTATTTATTTATTTGTCAGAGAGAGAACACAAGCAGGCAGAGTGGCAGGCAGAGGCAGAGAGAGAAACAGGCTCCCACTGAGCAAGGAGCCCGAGGCGAGACATGATCCCAGGACCCTGGATCATGACCTGAGCCGAAGGCAGCCGCTTAACCAAATGAGCCACCCAGGCGTCCCAATACTATTCATTCTTAACTAACAACTTCTATATAGTTGAATGGGAATTGGAAAACAGAAATGACACTTGTACACTGCACCATGAAAAAGCTTAATTCCCAAAACTTAAGTGTTTGGAAGAAGAGAAGAAGATCTATGGTAACAGTGCCTTCAGGTGACTGGATTTAGAATAATAATAATGATCACAAGAATGCCAATGATTTCTAACATGGATGGAACAATCTATGTGTACTGGGAACTGTATGTTATCTAATTCAGGGAGTGTATGATAATGAGTATAAACAGCATTAAATGTATGGAGGAAATATAACGAGGATGTGACTATGTTATTCTTAACGAGAGCAATATGACTTGGTAAAAAATAAATGTGTGACTTTTTTCTTCCTAATCCAGTGATAGAGAGGTGGGGGATACAGGAGTTCTTCCAAAGAGATTTTCAGGAGTCCACCTGTGACCTTGGTAATTTTACCTCTATCTAATATCTGATCCAAAAATAAGACACTGTCAACATATCACTGGCAAATCTTCTCTAGGTAACAGACTCATAAGTAATAAAAATGTGAAAGTGATGTATAAAATCAGAAGAATCATGATGCTAATCTATAATAACAACCCAAAAACCATTATGGAAGCAAGAACATTCCTATTCCATGTGTCTTAACATATAATCACAACGTAGACTAAATGAGAAGCCAGATACTGATGAAGAGTTAGCTCAGTGCGTAAGTAATCAGAACAAAGGAATATGATAGATTGAATATTAGTTTAAATTAAGCTTACTTTGCCTGACTCAACCATCTGGCAATAGGAATGATTTTGCCCCATATTCAAGGATCAGGATATTCTGATGTGTGTGCTAAGTCTCTTTCTTCTCTGGTAAAGCTCAGAAGGGGCACTGCAGACATTTGCTTCTAAGGATCTTCATTTATTAGGCTTCTGTGGATGACTAAGAACACTTAGGTTTTAAATTTTCTATTTTGAAATATTGAAACTTGTAATCAGGTTATATTCTGGTCCATAAAGCCTGGAAGATATTTTGTCATGTACATGTGAATTTGAAACTTTTTTGACTTTGTGTTTAACTCTCAGAGAGCAAATTTAAATCTTTGATATTCTGTACTTTGAGATGTTGGGGTGACACCTAATTGAGCCCCTAAATTCTAGAGTCATAGAAAAAATTCTGATTCTAAAATATACTATTAAGTCAATTTTCTGATTAGTAAGATGTCTTTCTACTGAAACGTTCAGTGTGCCATATGCGAGTTTACTATGTAATTCTTAGAATAGCCTGAGAATGATAATTGGAACCACATAAAAAGTGAGAACACATGCAGCCGTGATCTGCTTGCTCGGAAGCTCAGCAAGACAAATCCCATTTTTCTTGACTTTCAGTCTGCAATTGTTATACCATAAATAACTTCTCTTTCCTTGTACATTATCTTTAAATATGCATACCCACTCATCCCATTATTCTTAACCTGCGTGAACAGCTGGATTCATTACAAAAAACAGAACTTTCTTTCTCTTCTACAGAGACTGAGATGAGAGAATAATTTAAAACATTTACAACAATGAGGTGGCAAATAGGCAAGATGTGGACGCCTTTCCTGGCTTTCTGTTCCAGTAGCTACTTGTTTCCCAGTCGCCAGAATGCCCTGCTCTTCTTAATGAAGCCCAAGTGTTCTGTACTGCTTGCCCTATAATTTTCTGGACAGAGTGAGCTGTTGTGGATGCCAAGAGAGCACTACACACTTCATTATCTTTTCAATTGGCCTGAAAATTATTTGTTTAAAAATCTTTCCCACTGCCACTTTTAGAAGTGTTTGCAAAAGTGACTGCTATAGGTTCCCTCTAATTATAATTTCAGACTTGCCTCACATTCATTGTCTCCTATAATTCCATAAGAAACTGAACTTGGGAGTTTAAAATTCACCTGTCTTCTGTGGCTTTTTTTCTTTCCCAGGAGTTGCCCCATCATTATTCACTGGTATTTTGGTTCACAAACTTCTCTCTTTTCACGCATTCAATCATTCGCTTTTCATTCTCATGAGAGCACTTCACAGCGCATCTTCTGAGGGACAGATTGTACCATGCTCTTAATTTCTCCCTTCACTACCCACGAAATTATCACATAACAGCAAATTTATCCAGTACAGCACTCCATTGCTGATGTCATTTTAGCTTGAGGAATGCTATAATTTTAGGGTATTTTTCTGCCACATTTGCCTAGTGTACATTTCTAAAGCCTTTCATCATTTAGTTCTCTAAACATTTCTACGATTTCAAGAGTCTTATAGAGAGATTCAATTGTGGCCTGCGTATAGACAATTACATTAAAAAAAGTCTGACCTAGACTCTTCAATGGCTGTATTCTAGATCTATATAACTGCTAATGAACAAACCATTTGAAGTACTTTTGATTTCTGACATTATATTTTAACGTCTGAAACATAATTTTTTTCTTATCAAATAGATTCTACTTTCCACAGTTATCCCTCTTTTTCCTAGTCTTCCTGCAGTATGGCAGATGAAAGTTGTCTCTGCTTTAAAGAACTGGCATCCATCATTTCAAATCACTTTCTTTTTCATACTAGTTTATAGTCATGAGCTCAAAAGGTAGCTCTCCCAACCCATATACCTACATTAGGAGTAGCAGGAAGGCATCAGAAAATGAGATCTACGTGAAGTCCTTTTCCTGCTGTTTACTAGCTTTCAATTAAAAAAAAAAGGGTGTGTTTACATATAACTGTGTTTTTTTTTTTTCCATGTTGTGGTTGTTTTGGAGCAGAGTTTATTTATATCACATTTGAAATCAATGTTTTATGAATAATTTGGTGGAGTAGCTGTTAACATCCCTTACACCATGCTCTAAGGAGTCAGGCTAGATGGAATGTTCATTTTTCAGACTTCTTTACAGCTAGAGATCTAGATTTGATCTAGATTCAGCCAAACAAACAAACTTACACAAGATTTGAAAAGTGAACGTCAGGAGAATGAAGGGCATCTCCCCCATTTCTGTTTATTCCAGGGAGGCATAGTCTGGAAGATTTGGAATTTTCTCCACTAATATTAGCTTTAGCTAAAAGTTCTTCTAACTCTACAGAATTTAGAAGCACGGCATAGAACTTTGCCTAACCTGGATTGTGGAGAACAGCATTCTTCTGCATCTGGACATAATAACAGTTACTGTGGCTTCCTGATTATAAAAGAGATATTAATTTTCTTGGTGGCTGTTCTACAGCACATCTTTGAGAGACTTCCCTAAGCTAAACCTCTATAAAACTCGTATCCTGTAAGAAATCCATTCTTATTCTTTTGGTCTGCATATTCACAATGATAAAATAACCGGTGGCAAGAGTGTTTGAAAGTAATAGGTTCTTAAGGAAATAAAAATTTGGAGTTGATTAAGTAACCTGGTTCAGCTTTAAGAAGGCAGTTTTCTTAAAAGAACGAGTTGGGCCATGGGTATTCTATGACATGCAATGGTAAAGGGGTTACTTGAATCCTGAGGGGTAGTATATGCGTTGGTTGAAGTCACGGACTTTGGAGATCTATGACCTATATTTGAAATCAGGTTTTACTATATACTAATAGTGTGATGTTAGCCAAGTTATTTAATTTATCTGCCTCAATTTCATCATCTGTATAATAGTGATAACTTGTGGCTTTATTACAAAGCTAAATAAAATATTTGAAGTGCCTAGAAAGATGTCTGGCGGGAGTGTTTTTGTTGTTGTTATTTTAAGTATCATTGTCATTGTTACTATTATTGTTGTGGTGGTTGTTTTTTGTTAAGAACTCTGAAGTCTTGTTCCCAAGTTAACTAGCCACAGTTTTCTGAATTTTCTGGTGGAAGACATGAGACTCTTGGGTCAGAGACAAAATTCAGTTTTTTACTCAATAACAATGGCCAGCATATCGTCATGTAAGCATCCATTTCCTGAACCCATTTCCTACGGAGCAAGAAAAAGAGATTCAGGAGCCACCTGTACACACAATGGGTTATGTTACAAGAGACGAATTTCAAGTTCAGGGAACCTACTTTTTTGTATGGGATTAAGTCTGGCTTTTGTCCAAGACAGAGACATTACCTTTATCATACTTATCGTAAGCAATTGGATGTTGTGACTGTTTTTATCTTTCAAAGCTGTTTACTACAAAAACATGTTTGAAAAGATCATTGGAGACAAAAGCAGCCAGTGCCTTTCCAAACATGTAGAAATGTGAGTGGCCCACGGGGAATTATTTCAAAAAGATCTTCCCCTTTCTACTATACCATCTTGGCTTCTGGTGAATTTTTCCGCGAGTATATACCACTTTATTGATTCCTCTGATAAATATGACTGATAGAGACTTGGATTATATCTGTTCACTTTATCTCATATAGCATTTAACTAAGCCTATTATCAAAGTTCCTTTAAGAAACAGAATGAAGCAAACCCACAGTATTGGCCACAACAATGGTCTTCTGGGTTCTCAAACCCAACCAGCTGAGTAAATCCTATAAATCATCAGGGCCCATCTAGGAAGTCAGGAAATTTTCTCTGTAAGTTTTTGTATCAACCTTTACTCTTGTCCTGAGGCATTAATCCACATAGAACAGAATGTATTAAGAATTGCCTATGTTGCCCTGACCCTCAAGAAGGAAGTCTCAGGACTATTCTCACATCCCTCACAACCCCAGGCAGTGAGTTGAGGGTGACCTGGATGTCTTTATGGGTCAAGGTGGTGTCATTGACCACTTCAGATAAAGTCAGGAAACAAATTTCCTACTACCTTTTCCAATTGGGTGACAGACTCTCATTATAGGGATAAACTGCCCTCAGGATGCATATAAATAGTGAGTCAGTTATCTCTCCAGGAAGCCCCCCTTGAATAATCAGGGATAACCTCATTTTGGAAAGAGTTCTGTAGTCTGAAGGCTAAATGATCTACTGAAATGTTTCTTTAAATACCTGAAGGTCTCTAAAGGGCAATTTACCATGTTTTAAAGAGAAAAGCAAGTTAGTGCCTGGTTTCCATGCCAGAATTATAGTCCTGGAGCACACATGATTCCCTCGGGGAAAGGTGTTATTTGCAATTGTCAGATATCTCCAGCTGGAACCTATATAAGTTGAGAGGGGCACAGGATGGCAGTGCCTCCAATGCGGCTGAGAATGGAATAAACGTGAAATGGCCAGAAGAGGAGGACAGTTATGATGATGAAACAGAGCTTCATCATCAGTTGTCAGTGAACAGAAGTATTTAGTCATAATTTATATTCCCTCATTATACACATATTTCCTTTCCTCCTTTCTGTCTGTTTCTCTCCTCCTTTTGTCCATATTTCACATAGCCTAAGGTGGTAGACATAGGCTTTATACAGTTATGTCAACATAGAATTATGACTGCACTAACGAAAGGTTGAGATTGAACACTTCCCAAAGAAAAATTCAAAGGCCGCTAGAATATTTTCTTTTCCTGGGGTGCCTGGGTGGCTCAGTCCCTTGAGTGTCTGCCTTAGGCTCAAGTTATGATCCAGGGTCCTGGGATTGAATCTAGCATGTGGCTCCCTGCTCAGCAGGAAGTCCCCTTCTTCCTCTTCCTCTACCCCTTCCCCCTGCTCTTGCTTCCCTCAAATAAATAAAATGATTTAAAAAAAAGAATTTCTTTTCCTTTTGGAGAGTTCTTGAATGTATGTTTTTGCCATTTGGTGATGATTTCATTGTGTTTTGTATGACTTTATTGTTATTTCTATCTTTTAAATAATTATTTTGTAGATTTGAGAAGGGTACTTATGGAAATAGTATAGCCAAACTGTGGTTAATATAGTAAACTGATAGAGACTTCCTATATTTTGGAAGTTTGAAAGCTCTATCTTACATAACCCAAGTTCTGAATGATTTATGTATGACCAGTCAGATGCAATTCTGTGAGATCTGGAGACTGACGCAAGATGAAGACGGTGCTTCTCTTTCAGCTGTTCCTGCGGGCAAGCAGAATTAATAACGTCGGTTGATTTTACGGTGGCATCGGTATCAGACATCCCAGTCACTAACTAGCTAGATGTTAAGAGACAGGACGCAGAGTAAGAATGTAGCTGGTAAAACCTGTGTGTAGCACGAGGTAGTTCTGGATCAAGCAATATCATACTAGTTTCCCCATTAGCTATGGTATTAAGGATCTTGAATCAGTGATTTCTTCTTTTTTTTTATTAACATATAATGTATTATTTGTTTCAGGGGTACAGGTCTGTAATTCATCACTCTTACACAATTCACAGTGCTCACCATAGAACATACCCTCCCCAATGTCCAGAGAAGAGCCTTGTTGGCCTGGCCTCCCCAGTGTAGATATTGAAACTTTTCTGAAAATTCATCCCCTGTTCTGTTTTATTAGCTATCCTAACAATTCCATAGGCAGTTTGAAAACTCTAAGATAAGTCAGTTCCTGCTTAAAATACCTACATAGACTGTTTTCTGCAACTGAGATGTGATTAAAATAATGCCATAGGTTTACTCTGAAAAAAATATTTATTTATTTATTAAGCATACACTTTTAATAAACTATGTATGCACCCTATAAACTATGACCACAGATCACATAAGCATACCCTTCATGTTCCTATAGATTTTTCCCTTAAAATTATATGCAGTATTTCGGATTCCTTCAAACCTAAAATCAAAATCAATTCATTTAGATTTTATGGCTTTGAGTAATTGTCTCCTCCAGGCACTGACTTTTTAAATAGTTTCATATTTCAATGTTTATGGAGTTGCAGTTTTTCCATGAGCAGTTAATTACAAATGAAGTGTTGGTATTTTTTAATAGCAAATACTAACATGATGGCCCCAGCTGCATTTTGATGTATGCAATCTGAAGATGTTTTCTAGGCACTTATCTCTTTAATAAGATGAGTCTGCTCTGTTATTCAATTGAATAATAGTTGGCACAAGTATCACAGACAATGATGCAAGATTGAATGTTTCAGCATCATGAAGATGAAGTCACTTTCCTTTGAGCTTTCAAGTAAAATCTGGCTGAAGTCAATTGCTAGAGTTTCTTTTTAGAGACTTTCTCAGTCAGGAAATCTGTTCACATTTATTGGGCATTTAGTATATATAAAGAACTGAAGTCTGCAATAGAGCATAGGAAAAACAATAAACAGAATATCATTTTAAAATGGTGACATTCACTTACCCATGCTGTTTCATATGACAGAAACTACGTGCAGAAAATGAAGCAAACAAAACTCTAATGGCTGGGATTTGAGGGCAACCAACTGAGCCAGTTTCCTTGAATACCTTCCCTACTGCTCTGGCATAGATCACAGAGTTTCAGCCTGGAGATTCCCCGTGGGCTAATGTGATTTTTGTGAAATACTATTAAATAGGTAAGGTATTTGTATACATATTAATTCCTTTCAGGGCAAGAAAAAAAGAGAATGTGTAATTTAATGGCAATACCATGGAATTTGGAATTCAAAATATTATAAATGTGTTTTTGTTATTTTTTTTTAGACAAGACATTTGGCCTTAGCTCAAAAGAAATTCTCCAGAACATAGCGCAGGGAATTAAAGACATGGAAAACAAAAAAGAGAGGTTAAGGAACATGAAGGATACAATGACAAGATTTAACATATATTTAATGAACATTCCAGAATGGGTTGGGAGAAAGAAGAGGGGAGAAAGAATGATTTTTAAAGATATAAAAACTGAGAATTTTCCAGAACTGAGAAAAGAACCCACAGATTGGAAGAATCTCACTGAATTTCAGTCAAACACTTTGACATAAAATGGGCATAATCCTGGTCATTAAAAATATTATAGATTAATGGGGAAAACAAATATTGGTAAGTGTGGGCAACACAGGAGTCCACTGATAAGCGTAGGGCCAATGGAA
Source organism: Ailurus styani (assembly GCA_002007465.1). Taxonomy (NCBI): domain Eukaryota; kingdom Metazoa; phylum Chordata; class Mammalia; order Carnivora; family Ailuridae; genus Ailurus; species Ailurus styani. Next base: position 10,675,203 of record LNAC01000005.1, read on the forward strand.
CCATTCACAAGTTTTCCACTAATGTGACTTGCGTTTCATGCACAGTACAGGTCAGTGGGAGGGGTGTGGAAACAGTACTAGCTTCATAGAACAACAGAATTCCTCCCCTCCAACGCAATGTCTATTTGTGAAATAACTGAGAAAAGCAAACAAAAAATGATGTAGACCCTAATTTGCCCAATGTAAGTTTATTTTTTTTATTTTTTTAAAGATTTTTTTATTTCTTTATTTGACAGAGAGAGAGAGAGAGATCACAAGTAGGCAGAGAGGCAGGCAGAGAGAGAGGAGGAAGCAGGGTCCCTGCCGAGCAGAACGCCCGATATGGGCCTCTATCCCAGGACCCTGAGATCATGACATGAACCGAAAGCAGAGGCTTTAACCCACTGAGCCACCCAGGCGCCCTGCCCAATGTAAGTTTAAAAAGTGTTATAAAAGTTTGTCTATGCCTTGCTCAAATAATTAATTATAAATTATTATCTGATGTATCAGTTCTATTGTTGTTAAAATATTAGCTAGAATTCCATCAAATTTAAAGTACTGACTGGGGTTCAGTATTATAGAAATAATGATGTATGCTTAATAATGATGTATGCTTAACAAGTCATTAAAAGTGACACCCTGTAAAAACAAAACTTCATTCTTCTGAGCAGAAAGTGGAATGATAAAATCATTCCTTCAGAAATTAGTACTGTACTACTGTGAAATATGCTAATCAAATGACTTACATCTATAGTAAATGTTAGATGTGACCACTACTCCTGTATCGAAATTTCTCAAATGGTATAAAAAGTACCCCAAGTAATTATGTTTGAATAAAGAACCAGCAATGTATCATGTACACATTTAACTATAAAATTTAGTATCATGTAAATGGACAATTCTAGTTTTTGTAAACAGGGAAGACCAAGTCTTCAAATCTTGATTGCCACTTCCCTTTACTCAAATTCCAAGAGTAATTATTTTGTCATTGCCTTCTGCTACTGTCTCACTAAAATAAAATTGCATTCTCTTCTCAAAATGGCATTTCATCTTATCTAGTTTATGTAATGTTAGTGTTACCCAGCATGCATTATGAGCATAATGGGTAATGAAGACAAGGAAGGTTTTCTAGTTCCTTCTTGGTCATCAATAGGGACTGTATTTTCTTCACTTACCACACATGTTCCAATTCCACTCTCCTCATCTCTTAACCCTCTTGTTTTGGCACTGTTCCTGCAGTTGGAATATGTTGCTGGTAATTTTTCTGTAATATTCCTTGCCAGAATAATTTCTAGTTGACATTAAGCTCTAGTCTCTATCTAGTCCTAGAAACGGAGAAGGGAAAACTTCTAATTCCATAGAGGTCACTTTGATACCTCAGTTCCTCCCTTTTAGCATCCTTTCCTAGAACATAGATAACATAAAAATTTTGTCTTCTTATATATGGAATCTAAAAATATTAATTTAATTTAAAAAACTGAATTCATAGTAACAGAGTAGAATGGGGCCTAATTAAAGGTTTAGATGTGGTGGGAAAAGGGGGATAAAAATAGAGTGGTGGTTGCCAGGGGCTAACGAAAGGGGGGTTGTAGGGAATAATATTTTTAATGGGTACAGAGTTTCAGTTTTGCAAGATGGGAAGACTTCTGGAGATGGATGGTGGTGATGGTTGCACAGGAGTATGAGTATACTTACTATCACTAAACTGTAGACTTAAAATGGTTAAGGTAGTACATATAATGTTATATATATTTAACACAATAAAAAAGTTGGAACAAAAGAGAACACCTATGGAATATTTCTCCCCATATCGCGTGATGAAAACAGAATTCATTTTCACTTTTCCAACAAGAATTTTTTTCCTATCAGAATATAATTTCTAATAAATTTCCTTGGTGGTGTAAAACATTTGTCCTCTAGGAGGACCCCACATCTACATCATGACCCTCTTACCTGAGTCACCAATCACCTCCATACTTCTCGAGGGACTAAGCACATGCAACTTTGACAATGGAGATGTTTATGACAAAATCTATAAATACATGTGTTCTCTGCTCTCCAACACGTTCATTAGTTGTATTTTTATGTTATATACATGATGCAGACATAAGCATCTTAACAGCTTGGTTACAAATCATATGATTCTTAAGTAATTGATTTGTATTGATTGGAAAATACAATGGTATATGTAAGCATTGAGAGAAATAGTCTTTTTATTGTCCTCATTTTTAAAAATATTTTTAAATTTTGTTTTCAGTTTTTGGAGTTTTCCAAAGTATATATTTAAAAAATCTCAACTGAGTGTAATAGCCAGCGTTTGAGGTATATGCTGTACCTTTGCCCCTCTTCATTGGGCACTGCCTCTCCCCCTGCAGAGTGGTGGACCCAGCAGCTAGCTGTGCTTATCTTTTTTACTTTATTTTTTAAAACATTTTGTTTATTTGATACAGAGAGAGTAGGGAGAGAGAGCAGGAGCACACAAGCACGGGGAGCAGCAGGATGAGGTAGAAGCAGGCTCCCCGCTGAGCTGGGAACCGGGACATGTAGGGCTGGATCCCAGGACCCTGGGATTGTGACCTGAGCCATAGGAAGATGCTTAACCCACTGAGACATCCAGGCGCCCTTCTTTTGGACTTTAGATGATACAGCTGATTGAACCAAAATGCTCTGATTAGATTATTTTACTCAAAAATTTGAATTGAGCTACTCAGGCACTGAGTTTTTATTCTAACACATCAGTGGAGTCCGTAACCCCCTCCTACCTTCCCTGATTTCAGGGGCTTTAAGGCTTGCTCTGAGATGTCATATATCCTTTTCCTGAGTTCCTTTTGTGTTTAGGATAGCTGGAAGTTGCTCTTGCTCTGAGTGAAAGAAGTCATGGAGAAGATGCTGACTTTTAGTAGGGAGATACAACTTTCAGTAAAATACTGTACCACAACTTCACCGCTACCTCAAGTTACCTAGAGGAGGTAAAAAGTTCAATAAAATTACTGGATAGGATACCAGAACACCGAAAAGAGGAATGTCATGACCAATTAGAAGTAAAGTTTAAAACAAGAGAAGGAACTAGAGAATTATAAACATTTTCTGCTCAGTTACAGACTCCGTTGTCTGGAACCAAGTGGAGTGTGAGATAAGCCTTAGGGTGACTCCCGCACACACCCATTATGAGGTCTTCCTGCAAGCTGATTGAAGGGGCAGGCATGAGGACTTTCAAAGACTGATAAATTCTTTCATTTTCACATTTGTCTGAGATTTCATGGGCATTTTAGTTTGGAAGTAAGGTTAACTTTAAAACACAGTAAGTATAACAATTCAAAACCGATATTTTCCAATTATTAGTTTAGATGTTTTTATTAGTCTACATACTAAGACATAATTTAGAAATCCTCCATTTTTATTCTTTTTGTTGACTCATGGAAGAAATGTATAAAATTTTAATCCATTACTGGAATAACAGGCTCCACAAGAGTGAATTTTCCAGGTAAATGGACATCAACTAATTAAGCTTCTACACTGGAGAAAGGTTAAACTTTTAAAAAATATTCATTTACTTAATCTCTTAAACCAAGAACACTGGATATAAATCAACATTTTCTCAAGGGGCAGTTGAGGGATTTAGTGCTATTTTTACTACTTGCTCCCGGTTGTTCCACTTTTCTAGTTTTCTGTCTGCATCGGAAAACCTTCAAGAGTTAGTATTGACCACAGACTTGAGACTATAAACCTTTTTCCATGTGGCAGTGTAACAATCTTCAGGGACCACAATTATTTGAGTCTCATTGCTTTCTCAGCAGTTTCCTTGGATTTACATTTTAAAGGTGGGACACAACTTCCAACTCCACAGAAAGCTCTTTGAAAGCTCAGTAGTTTCTTTCCTGAATTCTTCAGAGCAGAGGTGACACAAATGCTTCCATTTATAGCATGTTTTCATCTACATGAATCTGACGGAGGCTAGACTATAAATTGATATTGGGGAAACTGACCGAATGGCATTGAAGGATGTAGCATTTTGCGGGCTATAATTTTACTGAGATGTGACCTTGGAGCTATAAATACTCACTTCAAAATTTAAATTGAGCACATATGTTCCCTCAGAAAAAGAGTAGCAAAAACATGTTAATCTAAATACTTTTTAAAATATTTAATTAAAAAGCACAGGGTGAAAATAACATTTGTTATATGTTATATATATATATATATACACACACACACACACACACACACTTATATTGTTCATAATTAGATACAGGGTACAAATTACAGGGTACAAATTAAAAGTAAGAGTAATTCTAGTTAATTGATTATTAAATTTCAAGAATACTTTGTTATATAAGGTTTGAGATTGTCACTTAAATTCACTATATTATATGAAAAATTAACTTGTAACATTCATTTCGTTTTATGATTGGTTCTTTTTTTCTAACATAGACTAAACTAAAAGCTATAGACAAGCAGTGTAGGACCAATTTCTTTTGAAAACTCTTCAGGTGAGGGGTGCCTGGGTGGTGGTCAGGACCAACTCTTGATTTCAGCTCAGGTCATGATCTCAGGGTTGTAAGATCGAGCCCCTGGTCTGGCTCTGTGCCGAGTGGAGAACCTGCTTAAGATTCTCTCTCTCTCTCTCTCTCTCTCCCTCTGCCCCTCCATCTCTCCTCTCTAAAAAGAAAACAAACAAAAAAACCAAAACTCCTCAGGTGATTTTAAAATGTGGGTAGAGTAGAGAAATATTGCATGAGAACTTACCATGTTTACAAAAATTGCTTTGCTATATCTTTTTAAGTTTTAAAAGTATTTAATTTCAGTGATACTGCATTTAAATAACATTGCATTCAACTAAGAGAAAAAGAAAGTTGCAAGATTCCCCATTTACAAACAATGATGAACTTGAGTCTGCCTAACAAAAAAAATCTTATTTATTTTATTTAATGCTTTCATGTAAATGTGAACTTTTTATGATACAAAGTAGCCAATTTTCCAGGTGAACTTGTTTTCCATATCACCACTTTCTTAATGTGTTAAAGGAATCGACATTAGCGCTTCATGAACTCTCCCCCTCCCAAAATTTCAGGGTAGCTTTATGTTTTCCTTGTCACCCTATAACTTTTTATTTTAAAAAGAAATTTAAGAAATTAACCAATATTTAAAATCGCTATTACAAAATATCACTGTTATTTCCCAATGTAAAAAAGTCACAATAAATTCAACTCTTGTAAACAAACATGTATGAATGACCAGAGTACAAAAAACACAATTTGCAGATCAAATATATTTAAATTAATTTTAATAAGTACAAAAAGATAATGTTTAGCATTAATTTGCATGTGATTGATTAGTATTTTTTTTAAACAGCAAGCATAATGACACATTCAATAAAGGCCAAATTATCTTACATATGTGAAAAATAGTGACTTTTTCCAATTACAACAAGGTCACAAATTACAAATATTATTAGCTCTCGAATGGTTTTCTCAAATGAGAAAACCTACCAGACAAATATATTGTCACCCAGAAAATTTCAAATTTCACCTAATGTGAATATTCAAAGTTTAGTGTTGGAGCTGTATCATGCATTCTCTATGCATGTAATTTTATTATTAATATGTAGCAAGGGGAAAATATTTCACTCCTTTCTGTTTTTTTTTTCCAAATTTAGCAACAAACATGAAGCTTTCATAAGTTTTCATGCATGTCAACTCTAAAGGGACTATTTCATGAAAGGTCACATTCTTCATTTTAGAGCACACCAAAACTTGAATTTGTGTTTGCTCAGAAGAATCTTGAAGAAAACAAGACACCAACAAACTTGAAATCAATTATGGAGCAGGCACCTAAGATCAATAAGTAATTATGGACTTACCCATGGATGGTAAAATTTAATTCATAAAAATTGTGGCTCAAAGTTCAGTTTCATTTAAGCCATTCTAATCATACATTAAACTTCTTCACACATTATGCAGAGTTTAAAACACGGCCAAGTACTTCAACTACTATGCTGAATATTTTTAAAATAAATAAATGGGAACGAATCTATCAGCCATTATTTCTAAAGTAATTCTATATCTAAATCTTTTGTTTTGCTTTCCTAATATCATTTGTTCTCACAAATGAACTTTGTAGGATATACTCATATTTATACAATAATCTAGGCTGGAATTTGACAGCATGTTATGGTAAAGTAAGTCTTCTAAAACGAAGCATGAAAAACTGAAATTCTCACACCAGCTGAGCTATTTTAACACTAACAGTCCCAACACTGGAATGTATTTGGGGTCCGTTTAGACTTCTTTCTATAAATAGTAACTTGCAACAAATGGATGAAGTCAATACATAATTCTTTAAGTCCAATGAGTTTAAATGTCATGAAACCAACCGTACGGCAAATAAAATAAAACCTCTCTGACACCTAACAAAACTGGCGAAAAAAAGCAAGCAAGCAAGAAAGAAAGAGAACAAAATAGTGTGCTTAATCAATTTTAAGCATTTTTATGCATTATCATCACCTAAGGTTCAAAAAAGAAAAATGTAACCAATGTTTGTGATAAATACATAGTTTCGCAAAAATGGGTTCTTCGTTGTTTTATAGTTCAGTGTTTACTTGGTTTTGTCATATAGAAAAGCAGATGGATTGATGCCCCCCAAAAGGTATGAATATAAATTTTAATTAAAGCAAAGAAAAATACAGCTTTTTTTTTTTTTTACTTTGTCTAAAATATGTGTTAGACTAGCATGTCTGTGTACTACATAGAAATTCTACACTTCCAGAACTTCAAGAATCACACAGTGATTTCCGGTTGTTGTGAGGACTGGATGAGGTACTCTAGGTGAAGGGCTTAGAATATTGACTAGCATGAGATGAGCTCTCTGTAAGAATAAACTCTGAACCATTTCAATTCAAAAAGGTGTGACCAGTAATGAATATAGATGACTAGGCATTTGCATACGATCAACCAGATATTTAATCTAATGAAATCTTTCACAAACCTCCATTTACAAACTTGGAATTCAAAGATATTTCTATCCTGCCTTACAAGCAGAATTGTGAAATCAATTTGAGCCAAGTAGAAATACATCAGAAAGATGTTTACAACTTTATAGGAAGGATATTTCTAACCATATGAATGGCTCAAGACTAAATTCCAACCAATAAGTTTGTTATGGATCTACTGAAAAAACTATTCTATTGACGAAGTTAATGACTAGTTAGTAAGAGCTACATTTGAGATTGGACCCATTAATAAAATAAATTGCCTAGATTTCATAAAATTGTCTGAATTTCTCAAAATGTTCTTTCATACCTGGAAATACACACACACACACACACACACACACACACACACACACACAACTTGCATACACACACATTTCTAATCAAAGCTAAGAACTTATTAAGGATTCTTTGGGAACAATAAACTGAAACATCTATTGGTTGTTCTTTCCTACTGGCCATATTAACTGATATTACATATTAACTACAATATAGAGAAAGTGATTTAAAGTGGTGTATATAATCATATATATGAGAAAATGTTTTTCATACATACAGACAAATATAGAATATTTCAACTAAATAAAGTTGAAAACAGTAGTATAAGTATATCTAATATTTATATGTCTAAATGATTAAGAATTTTCAAGAAAAACATGATACAAAATTCTTATAAGAAATAGATTTTGAATAATTTTTTGATTACCTTTCCCACATGCCTTCACATGAATTTCATCTATTTTAGTATTTTAATCATGATGTTTACCAAAATGGAATCATAACTGTTAAACATTTCTGTATAAATTTATGCATATTTAATTTTTCCCTTTTCTTGGGAGTTAAAAAGGGAAAATGCTTTACTAGGTTTAATTAGCAACAGCCTCATTTTTTCTAGTGGGTTTTTCTCTTTGATATTTCTTTCCCTGTTTTTGAGGTCCTAAATTTGTTTTTGAATTTGATGAAAACACGAGTGATTACACTAGTGGAAAGTATTAGCATCTTCTATACAAATGCTTGTTACAAAAGATTATGGATATTAAAAATTTCATTAAATACTGGATTCCATCTTTTAAAGCATGAATTCAATAAAGAAAAAAAGATTATACTTTGTCTTGTCTACACTATTATGAGTAATTTTGATACAGGGTCACTGGTTTCCAAGAATGGATATTAAAAATAACCACAGCCCTCCTCCACAGTTTAAATGGCATGTTTCTCTATACTCTGAATTAGTAAGAAAGAAACCCACGGTGCTCATGAAACCTCAATTAAAAGGAAAATAAATTCACTACAAGGTAGCAATGGGTCAATTCTGTTCCCTTGAAATTCTGAATTTTTTTATACAAATCTTGTCATTTGCAACAACTGGATGAAACTGAAGAGTATTATGTTAAGCGAAATAAGTCAGACAGAGAAAGACAATTATCATATGATTTCACTCATATGTAGAATTTAAGAAACAAAAGACAGGGGCATAGGGGAAGGGAGAGAAATATAAAACAAGAGGAAATCAGAGAGGGAGAAAAACCATGAGATTCTTAATCATAGGAAACAGGGTTGCTGGAGGGGAGGGGGGCGGGGGAAGGGAGTAACTGGGTGATGGGCATTAAGGAGGGCACGTGATGAATGAGCACTGAGTGTTATATGTAACTGATGAATCACTGAACTCTACCTCTGAAACTAATAATGCACTATGTTAATTAATTGAATTTAATTTTTTTTAAAAAAAGGTAAATACATGCATTATAGGGTAGCAATGGGTCAACTTGATTCCCTTGAAATTCTGAATCTTTCTATATGAAAACAAATTCTGCAAATTGCTTCAAAAATATGCAAATGCATGTAAAAATGTCAGAAAACTAACAACGGGAACAACCTATACAGTTTGGTGTTTGGCAAATTTATTATCAATAAACCTATTAATATGGCCTCAGATTTCAAGTTAAATAATAAACACTTCCCTGTTTCACAGGCATGTCTAAGACATCAAGAATGGAGCATCTGAAAGAAGTCTTAACAGATGCTGAAACATCATGACTTTGCAGAAGGTGACTTGACTTACTTCCCTTGTCCTCCCATTGAAATGATGACAGGTCATGACAAAGTACGGTAGTGACAGAATCCACAGAGCTTTAGTGCCCCTCGAGGATCTATGATACCATGGCAGGATTCAGGTCCCTTACCCAGGCATAGTAAAAGAACCCCTCGTAATTAAATACTGGATTCAATTTTATATATATATATATATATATATATATATCAGAAAAATATGAGTGAAATAATAGTGTCTTTGTTCTTTTTAAATAAACTATGAAATATTTAAGAAAAAAATTGGAAATGTCACTCAAGGGGATCACTTATCCAAACCTGAGATAAATTCGAGAGAGAACCCTGAAGATTGCTAAACAGTTAACATTGGCATTTTAAAAATCACTGACATTTAAAATAGTTACTAAATAGTTATATTTATTCCATTTTTATATTAAAAAATAGGAACATGAATAGGAGGAAAAAGAAAACAGCCACTATCGTAAACACGCTCATGATCTTATAACTCATTAGAACAACGCTCAGTGTTAAATTAATTCATGTGTTCCATTTAGCCTTTGATCTTAAGTCTTTAGAAGAAGAAGAAGGTGCACTTTAATTTTTAACTAAATTCTGTGGGTGTGATATGAGTGTTATTAACACCATCCCCATGGTATGGCGCATAGTAGGAGTTAAAAAAATATTTGTTGAATATTAGCTGAATCAGAGCAGCAGCTATACAATAATGAGATTATATCTCTGTATATGCACATGTTCTTACCTACATTTCGTACATACCATAACTCTTTATGTCAATGTACAACTGCATAAAAGAGGCATATTATGGGCCAAAGAGACCTCTGTTACTTTATTAAAAATGTATTTCCTGAAAAATTGGTCTCATTTTAATAAATTCATGTGATTTCTATTTTGCATCTTTAAAATGGTTTATGGAAGGGAGAATGATTGTAAACACCAGAGTTCTATAATTTACAATAATTTTCCATGGAGCATCCACCCTCTCTCTTACATTACCAAAAGCTCCCTTTGATTTGTCGAAACTTTAAAAGATTAAGAAGTGCATAAAAAAGTACAGCAAAGTGGAGAAATAAAAGAAGATCCTGATCTGCATTCTCAGAAAATCTGAACTGTTGGGATGTTACTAAGCTCAAGTAAAATTAAAAATAAGGATGACATTAAGAATAACTTTTCTGGCCCATCTACCATAAATGTTAAAAAAAAAAACCAAAAATCAACTGTAGATGCAGCCCTTTGTCAAAGGTAAAGATGAGTCTTTTCTGTTGTCACACAGAAACTGCTATTTACAACTATTTTTTACATATGTACATATTTATAAATTTATAATTTATAGTCAGACATGAAGGGGGAAATGCAGAACTTACAACCACATTTTTAAAGTGCCGAATAATGCATACCACACAAAGCATTTTTATTACTTGCCCTCAAACACGGTGCACTTTCTTAGACTCTTGCGCACTTTCCTAAACTCTACTGAAGATCCAGGTTATCTTTAAATGTGTAGGAAAATAGGATCTCTTCTATTTCAATGTATGAATAAAGTGCATATGTTAAAACTATTTAGATGACAAAGAAGCTGTAACTGGAAGGGAATTAAAGAAATACATTTATTGGCTCATGTAAAATTTCATTTTATTAAGGATTATGGATTACCTTTTGTGAGGGAATTTTTAATGTCAAAGCTGTCTTCACGGCAAAGTCTGTTAATAAGATGCATTTGTGACCTTGGTATTAATACAGTCATGCAAAGCACATAATAGAAGCACACTAAAACAAAGAAAATAAAAAAAATTTAAATGAGGCAAAGGAATAGCAATTTTTGTTGTGATTTTGCTTATTTCCATAAGATACTCCTTTTATTTGATTTTATGAACATACTTACTTATGCACTATACTGAAATACTGTACAAAACTGCAAGAAATGCCACTATTTGACTACTTATGTTTCTACAAAAACACCATCATAAAGGTGTATCTATTAGTAAAAGTCAACTAATAACTGCTAATGTAGATGCGAGTCAAAACGATTTTAGGTTTGCCAAAAATGTTAAATCTAGGCGTGAGACACAATTGTTCACTTCTTTAACACATTTCAGGGGCATAGAGAGTATATTTTAAATATTAAAAGAAAGATGAATTTTACCCATTAATAATTAGTAATTATATAAAATTGAAAACTGTGGTTTCTAATTTAGTTATTTGTGTGTGTGTTCTAATTTAGTTAATCAGTGTGTGTGTGTGTGTGTGTGTGTGTGTGTGTGAGTGTGAACTAATCCACAATCTGTTGGTGATGCTTTAAAGTTTCTGTTTAAAAATGTTCAACTCTTACCAAAACCTCTTCTGGTATACAAAGCTGTTGTAAATTTGAGTCAGTGAAATTTAAAGTTGCAATTTACAAAAGCAGATTTACATTATTCTTATCTGAAAGCGCTGCTTCAAGACAGAAAAATGTGCCAATTAACTGCCCTTTCCTTTGTAATTAGTGGCTTCTGAGTCCTGATGACGAGAAGCCTTAAGGCAGAATTTGCAGTAAACAGGAAAGAAGAGAATCGTGTAAGTGCTCATCTAAACGCTGGGACACCTATGAATTCTCATCAGCGGGAGTTTTTGGCACAATTTTCTAATCAATATGAATGTTGTTCCACAGCAGCCAAACGGGATGCTTTTTCCAGTCTCCAGCACCAAGAAAATTTAGCTGATCATTTTCAATACAACACATACCTGGAAAGAGTAAGACACAGTTGTCTTTTTTTTTTTTTATTTTAAGGTAGTTTCCAATGATGAAAATAATCAGTAGGATTTCAATTATTACTCCCAAGTGTACTCTGAGGATAAGATGTAATGACCATGACATTCTGATAGTTATTAAAATCTAGGCATAATTAACATCCTGTCAGGAGTGACTCGTAATTATTTGAGCTTTTCATGCGGTAATATGATGCTATAGAAGCTATACAGAGTAATTAAAAGCTGATTTCAGATCTCTAATTTTTCTTCTGATGTGTGCTAAGCTTCCAATTACACTAGCAAGGTTTGTGAGCACTCATGAAGGGAACGGATGTGGCAGATACGAGGTTCTGTGATTTAGAAGAATTCATCTTGGAACGACAGTGATATCTAAAGTTAGAGTTAGGCTACAGTTAGAAAATAGTCCTAATATTTAAGACCTAAATCAAAAGAGTTCATCAAGTGTGGTATAGGAGCCCCATTTTCATCACTAGTAGGAAACAAATTAGGTCATGAGAAAGCCACTTTAAATGAGTTCCTAGGGTAAATCTTTAAAAAAAAGGCAATGGCTCTTTGGGTATGGGTGCTTTCTGCCTGCAGCTCCACAAATTAGCAAATGCGTGTCTCCATTAGAGGTCTACTGGTAAGCTACAGAGCTATATACATATTGTACATACTGGTTCACAAATTAGCAGTTATTAGTCAGACTGTACATAGCAAAACAAACAAAGTTCTATGTTGCTATACATCCCAAAGATAACCCGGGTCTGGATTCAAGGACTGACCCCTAATACAGGTTCTCTGTTTAAATACGTAGCCCAGTAAACTAAATTAAATGTTCCAAACAAAACTGGGAAAACTATTCTAGACATTCTGTCAATTTTGCTAACACTGTTGAAGGTTTTCTTGGCTTCCGCGGGCTTGTTTTCCGGCTTCTTGTTAGGTTCTGGCGTGGTTGCGCTCTTGGAGATGGTGGATAGAACTGGGTCTTTTGAAAGATTCGGGGCATAATTGGCAACAGCCACCGCATAAGCATTGTTCTGTATCATGACAGAGGCTTTTTCTTTTTTCTATTGAAAAATACAAGAATTAACACAATGTGGGTTGAGCCTGCTACTTAACATTTTCCAAACTCCAGTTCAAATTCTGAAGGAAAGTATCTTGATAAACATCATTATCCATTAGAAAGATGAAATTTAGGAAAATAAATAAAAGAAGTCCTGAAACCGTAAGGAGAGCTCCAGAGTAAAACCAATGATACCATTTTCCTGAAGAACCATTTTTTGTTGTTGTTTACATGGAAAACAAGCAATCAAAACCAAACATTTAATAAACGATGCAACATTTTGACTCTTATAAGTTATTCAAATACTTGTTGAGTGGATAAGAGAATGAATAAATGAAATGTAGAAATATTTTAACCAGAGGAATGATCATGTACAATGACCACAATTTCTGAATAAAGAAATTTAACTTTAGCTAGATAACAGGATTTCTCTCTTTCGTGTCAAATGCTTTACCCATACGATGGGAAAATAACCATATACAGTTGGCAGAGGAATACTAAAAATGTGGGACAAAGATAAAATACAAACTTTGTTTTTTGCCTAGCTCATCCACAACCTGCTTCTTCTCATAATCCCCACCCACTCGAATATGATTCACAGTTATTACCTGTCTGGACCACATAACGTGCTTTGTGTACTCCCAGGTTCACCTGACCTTGTCCAATCATTAGACACACTATAGCCACATGGATTTTTTTTTTTTCCTTAAGACATCAATGGGACCACATCACTCCACAGCTTAAATCTCTTGAATACTATCTCACGGAACTGAGAATAAAATTAGTACTCCTTACCATGGCTTCTTTATTTCATTAATTATATACCAGTCCTATGAAATAACTTCAGTTTTCAAGAATACTTCCTTGTTTGATGCTTTTGGCGTGCTACTTCCTAGACTGGAAGGCCTTCTCTCCATCCTGCTTTCATGTCATCAATCTGCTCTCATACTTTGGTCTTGGCTTACTTTCAGTCCTCAAAAAGACCCTTCTACCACTTGATCTAGCACAGTCTTTTTGGCCATCTGCACTCTTCACAGCGCTCAGATTACTTCCATCATGGCATTTTTCAAAATGCAAAAATTCTTTCTTTAGTTATATAATTATTTGACTGAACTCTTCCTTTCTCATTAGAGTTGAAGTTCAATAAAGGCTGGTGCACTTCTGCCTTGTTTACCATTATAAACTTACACGTAGCATGATGCCTTCCACCAGACAGGCACATAATATGGAGCTGAGTTAATGAACCTGAAAATATAAATAATTTGTATACCTACATGCCTCCACTAGTATAAATGTCTTAGTTATCTAAATGCAAACAAAATTGAGCCATCTATGAATTATCCAAAATAATGAAGAGTGTAAATCAACAGATTTAGAGGACTAACTGGCCTAGAACAGAATTTCAAATATCAGTTATTGTCAATTAAGAATTCTCAAAATGTTCCAGTAAAATGAAATAAGAAAGGGCCACTGAGAGCCCAGGAGGATCTGAAAACAGGCTTGGATTTCCTGTCCTTCACTGGCGTCCGGTTTCTCCCTCTCCTCTTTCCCTTGCTGATGAGCCATTCTTCCAGGCCTGGCTAGAGTATAAAAGGAAAGGGTTGAGGGTCTACCATCACGAAAGCTATAAAATAGATTTTATTCTGCAATGACACACGCAGTTCCCATGTTACCAATGGAGAGTCATCCCAAGTCTATAACAGACAACCAGATGATTCTAACACGTTTTGAGCACTAGGATGTCTCATGTTGAGTGTTAAGCCTGAGAGTGTCATTTTATAAGTAATTTTTTTAACTATGTTACGTTAGTCACCGTTGAGGTGTAATTTGTGAGAAACTTCACTACTGGATAGGAGGTAAGTTCTACCTGTTAACCTGTGTTACAAATTCCAAAATGGAGGCTGAAGAGGTTTCGTGACACAACCAGCTCCCCTGTCTATTAAGTGGCTGAAAGAGCACACAAACTCAGAGGTGTGTGACTTCTAAACTTCGGCTTTAAACATTGTACTGTTCTTTGAGGAAGCTATTTGAAGCCTGGGAGTACACTTTTTCCTAAATTTTTCCAATGGAAGTTTATATCACTAGGTCAATCTTCTAAAAAGACTCTTTAAACCATAAAGTATGTAACATAGAGTGTTTATGTTATCATTATTTCAATTCTACCTAAATATCATTTAAAATAATATCAAAGTGCACTTAGAATTCAGACTTTGGGAATGTTCCTTAACTTCTCCTCGCTTCAGCTTCTAGTTCGGAAAAAAAAGGGGGGATAATCCTATAACAGGGGAGTAGTAACAGTTGTAACTCTATTACAAGCTAAACAGGATTACTGGCTTATAAAATGTATAGACAACGTACTTTATATCTTTGGAAGAAGACATAAGCATTGCATGGAGGAACTCAGAAAAGGTGTCTTGGAAGAGGGACATTTAAGTTAGGTCAATATTTATGGTGTAGGGCTTAGACATTTTGACGAAGAAACATAAATGCAAACATCCTTTGCTGCAAAAGAAGTTTACGGATAGAAAGTCTGTACTGACTCTTACCAACCCCCTTCCTGCCCAACGCAAATAACCTGCAATTTTATATAAACCCACAGTTGATGCTAAAATTATTTAACAAACTCTGAAGCAGATGCACTAACAAATCAGGACAGGTACCTAACTAATCTGAATGAGTATCAGCTGTAAATACCCAGTAGGCTGTACCAGTATGTACCGGCCAAATATCACCCCTGCATGTTTGTATGTTGGTGTTTTTTTGTTTTTTATTTTTTATCCCAATACTGTGTATACTATAATTAGCAGTGTTAAAAATAATTTTAATGTATGTTTGTAACTTTTATTGACTTAACTACAGGGAACAAAATTTCATGATATTTATTCTTCATTGCTCAAAGTATGGCTTCAATCTCTGAATGTAAGTATAAACTTCAGAGGCAAGCTCAGTACCTGACAAGATGATGGCTTGACTTCACAAAGCTCTCTTGGAACTTGGAAACTTGATTATTTTCAGAACCAACAGCAAGCAAAAGTGCAACAGTCATGAGTAGCATCTTTAGTCAAAACCCAGTCGTGGACATCTGGAATTTCTTACCAATTGATTAAATGAAGCGCAGGGCACCCTCATGGTGCTAAACCTTCTCAATCCCTAGCCATAACCCAGTAAAGCCTTTCTGGCTCAGATCTTACAAAGTCTTGTTTTAAAGGATAACATAAATCCCCTCAGTCCATTTGAAAGTAATTGTCACAAATCTACAGTAAAGCAAATTGTTCCTATCTATTTAAGATCATTAAGATCATGTATATAGAGAAAAAAGACTATTGAATTCATAGATGACTATAGTTCTTTGATCTGCTAAAGCAGAGTACACATATTAAGTCCACATAACATATTCTATTACTGTCCTTTGTAAGACAGAGATCTGCTAGTGATAGTATTAAAAAATATTTGTACTCTAGGCCATTACTAGAAGATATTACCTCGCTCTGTTCATTACTAACTTCTATTAAAAAGAACCAAACTGATATATTATGTTATAAATCCTCTTCGAATATCATACAAGCCTCTGATCA
Source organism: Ailurus styani (assembly GCA_002007465.1). Taxonomy (NCBI): domain Eukaryota; kingdom Metazoa; phylum Chordata; class Mammalia; order Carnivora; family Ailuridae; genus Ailurus; species Ailurus styani. Next base: position 10,691,605 of record LNAC01000005.1, read on the forward strand.
AGGCAGACTGTCAGCAGGCTGAGTCCTTGGGCCAGTGATTTTGACCCTTCTAGCCTAATTTACTTTAATCAGTGTGACCCTTGGCCTTTTTCAGACTCTCAGAGCCTTGAAGAGAAATTGTGCAATGAAGTCTAATGTTACGTTAACTGTTCAAACCAGTACTAACTGCCACAAGATAATTTTTTTTAAGGTTCTTGTCCCTATATAAAGTTTTTATTTCTTTTGAGAATTAGGCAAGCTCTGATAATTCACACTACCTAATTTCCCATAATCTAATTTTATCATTTTGTATTTCTGCTTTAAGTCTCTTAGGTAGGCCACTTCATATAAGAATAAGGCCAGGTATGGCTGAAAATGTAAGTAAAGAAAACAATGTTAAATGTGAAGAATGAAACCAAACAGAAGGAGAATGGGGGAGATGAAGGCAAGTGGACACTGCCATTTTCCATTAATTTTAAGTAACTGCTAAGCCTTTTGTTACCAATACACAGATGACTGACATAATACCTCTCACCAGAATTCTAACCCATTATGTGGGTAAGACTAGACTTCCCTATCAACATACTCCACAGGTAATTAAAACATAAAATATCCAGAAATGAACTGGGGTTACTTTTACTCCCAACCTAATTCTGTATACCTTCCTACATTCCCTAACTTGTGAATGTTACCACAGTTGAACCAGGAAATGATAACCAACCCACACTGACCCCCTAGTCAGATCCGTTTTATACCGACTCAGCTCAAAATCACTTCTTATTGCAATAAGTACTCCTTCCATGTGCTTTCAGAGCATCCTAGTGTTTGTCTCAATAATGGCACGTATACTTTTTTCATTTATTTTTTTCTTCCATTATATGGTAAGTTCCTTGAAAACACAGACTGTGCAATGCGGAGCTCCTAGCATAGTTCCTAGCCCAGAAAAGGCTCAGAAAATGTTTGCTTTATAGTGAATGACATGTATGAGAATGATTACTGTGACCAAAAATACATATTTAGAAAATATATAATAGATATTTTATAGAGTAGGCATTTATTAGATTCATAAAAACTAGATACCCATAGTATGTCCTACAATTCTGCTATGTAATTATCTTGTAAGTCCTCACTTTTACCATTCCACACATCCGTGGAAGTTGTTTTACTATAACTGAGACTCATATAAGTGGAAAGGGGGAAATATGGCTAAACACAAAATCAGTAAATTATGTATTTTTACACATTACTTGGGGAAAAGAGTAAAATATGTTGCTATAAAATTTGTTGATGATGTTATTGAAGTGGAGTGAAAATGAAATATAGCCCATACTAATTAAATTTTCTATTTTTTAACAATGTTTCATAGGATTCAGAGTATTCTGAGCTTATTACTTTATTAGAATGTCTGAATATGTATTTAAGATTTCAAGTCTGGAAAATTCTTGATTATAGAAATCAAAGTGTCTTACACCATGGGGTCAACCAATCTCAGCTTCCTTAGAGTATTAGATAAAATAATGTGTTAATAACTTGAGCAAATGCTCTAAAATATAGCCATCTATTAGCAAAGTGACCTGGGATATAAATAAAAATAATAATCACATGGTTTCAGAATTGGAAAGAATAGAAGAGATTGTCCTTAGAATAAGGAAATGGAGCTCTCATAAATGTAACACTAAGTAAGACAGAATTTGGAAAAAATCCAGGGTAGCCAAAGTGACAAGTCTATGCTCTTGCTATAATACACCATGTTGCTTCTTTAGTCTCTTGTGGCCACTAGCCAGCTCATTAATTGTAAAGCAGCAATCTGCTTCTTGGTCCGATAATGCTGTTGTTAACTGTCTGCTAACCACCCTGACTGAGAAAAGTGATACTTACAGAAGATTGTTTGAAGGTTATACAGTCCATCCACTTCTCTAAGTACTCTAAAGTCTTTCCTTGGATTAAATTGGGCCATGAGAAAGCTATATACTTGGACCATATTAGCTTAGCTCCTTGAAGAATTGCCTTCACTGAGTTGTATGTTAATGTAATGCCTTCAGCTTTTACTGAAGGGGACTACAAGAAACATCAATATGAAATGCATTACTGCGTTTATTGGGAAAATGCTGACATTACTTTCAATAGTACCCAACTTTCCCTAATATAAAACCCATATGATATTGTTTTATATAATTCAGTGTAGGAAAATACTTTCCCTAAGAAAATTTATACTCCCATCTTTTGATTTATAAAAAAAAAAGATAATAACCCCCCACCTCTATCCCATGGTTTACTCTGGTAGCCAAGAAGCTCAGAATTTAAAGCTCAACTTCTCTAGCTCTGGATTACACTTAATGTTCTGGCCCAAATGGTGGACAGAATTGCATTTTATTTTCCTTCATCCTGATATCCTACTTCAACTTACGTTTTATTTTATAATAGTTTAAATACATGCATTCTTTTGGTAAACTGCCTGAAATGCTTTTGGAACAAGACCGGATATTAAAAAATGCAAACAAATGAATAAAACACTTGAAATGTGATGTTTTCTATAAATTGCATGGGGTGATTCACAAAACAATGGCACATTTCATGTTAGTTTGGATATTATGTTGCTAAGTCTGTGTTTTAAGTAATTTAATATCTAGTGTGTTTCCATAGAATATGCTTTTTTTGGACAGTGTAGAACCACTAACTCAGATTTAGAAATGGGAACAATCTCAAGAAACTAAAGTTATTTATTTTTAATTTAATTCGAATAAACTATGTGCTAACTATTATGCCAGGTAATAGAGAAAATGATGAGTAGGACAAAACTATTATCCTCTTAGATCATGTAACCTGTTGTTGGAAACAAAAATATTTATAGTAAAAGTATAATTTAATACGGTTACACAAAAGGAATTTGTGTTGAGTACTTTAGAAACATAATAGGTAGTGGCAATTACATTCATTGAGAAAGTTTCAATATTACATAAAATCAGATGGATATTAAGAAGTAAGTAGTTCAGCAGTTAGGGAAGGAGGAGGGGGCATTTTAGCAAGAGGGGTCACAGATATGTGTAGTGGCATGGATATTTGGGGATATTTAAAATGGCTAGAGGAAGAATATGACCATGCACTTTAGCTCTGTGTTCAATCTTGGATGCACCATTTATTAGATGTGATTCTGAGCAAGTAACATTATGCGATCAATCCTATAGTTTCTCATTACTATTTTTTAAAAGATTTTATTTTATTTATTTATTTATTTATTTTATTTATTTTATTTATTTTTATTTGTCAGAGAGAGAGAGCATGCAAGCAGGGGGAGTGGCAGGCAGAGGAAGAAGCAGGTTCCCCGCTGAGCAAGGAGCCAGATGTGAGGCTCAATCCCAGGACCCTGGGATCATGACTTGAGCTGAAGGCAGACACTTAACCGACCAAGCCACCCAGGCATCCCTAATTTCTCATTTTTAACAGAGATATTCCCAGCACATAGTAGTAAGTGCACAGTAAACAGCAGTAATGTCTCCTTATTATATATATATATATATATATATATATATATATATACACTTATGAGAAAGCTACATACTTGGACATATTAGCTGAACAGCTTGAAGAATTCATTAAAGACTTCAGCAGTTAACATTTAAAATTCAGCAATTCCTTAAAGTGCTGAAAAATGAAATGATCAGATGCCTATTTTAGAAAGATGACCCTAGCTCTAATGTGGAGGATGGATTGGAGGGAAATATGACTAGGGACCGTGATAAATAGACTCAAAATAATGAGAGACAGTGAGGGGATAGTTCACGACATAGAGACAGTAAAACAGGCACCATCTGATGAAAGGTTAGATGTTAAGGGATACTTCCAAGTTGTTGGTATTTGAAATTAGGTTTTGCCATAGATTAAATAAATAAATAAATAAATAAATACATGTGGGCAGGGGAAAGATAGAAAATCAACTTAGAAGGTTTTATATTTGTTTGTTCTTTCTTCAAAAAAAAAAAAAAATAAGAGGGCGCCTGGGGGGCTCAGTGGGTTAAAGCCTCTGCTTTCGGCTCAGGTCATGATCTCAGCGTCCTGGGATCCAGGCCCCCATCGAGCTCTCTGCTCAGCAGGGAGCCTGCTTCCTCCTCTCTCCTCTCTCTCTGCCTGCCTCTCTGCCTACTTGTAATCTCTCTCTCTGTGTCAAATAAATAAATAAAATCTTTTAAAAAAGAGAGAGAGAGAGAGAGACAAAGATTGGGATGTTGTATTCATGCAGAAATGCCTAGGGAACAGATTTGATATATGATCCTGAAGTTAAAAGAAAGGCATGGAGTGCACTTGTAGATAATAACTGTGGAAGGTAAGATAAAGGCATGAGCTGTAGATTTGATTTGGTTCTATTTCATTCATTCATCTTTATTGAGCAACTAATATCACAAGACCCTGTGAAAGGGCCAAGGATAAATGATTTATTGAAATAAATATGGTCGTTATTATAATGATCAGTGAAGGAAAAGAGACATAACTATGTAATTACGAACTGTGATAAAGGATCTAATGCAAGAGGGCAGGGTAGGATATGCACTTAAAATTGGATCAAATCATTTAGGGGACGCAGGGTTCAGAAACTTCCTGAAGATGGACATTTGTGCTGAGGATGAATAAGGATTATCTATTTGGGGACAGTAAATGGGTGCACAGCATGTTTAGTGTTGCAGACATTCCTCACAAATATCGTCAGTAAAACCCTTAAAGTAAGAATCGCATAGTGATTAATAAAGAGAAAAACAATAATAAAACAAGCCAAATGACTGTCTTTGGGGATAAACAAGGGCAGATGCCAGGGAGATTGGATCTTCTCTGAACTCGGGGACAGACTCTCAGAATAGAATGACTAGAGGCCGCTGCCAGGATTTAAGGGCAAGAGGTTGATATTCTGAGGCCTGTTTTAAAGAAGGAAAGAAGAAAAAATGCTGTTGACGGGCCTGTAATGGAGTTCTGAAACACAGCAGTATTCAATGGGTTCAGGGGGCATCCCTTGAGAAAAATGAAAAATTATTATCTGATCTAAATATGTGGAGGTTATTGGTGTTCTTCAGTTAACAGGACAATAAATGAAAAGGAAATCAGATTAAAGTGGGCTGAAAATTAAATTGAAAATGAGAACACAGGCACACAGGATCTGGAGAGAGTTTTGGTTTCACTTCATGCTAAGTTCAGCATATTAAGCATACTCCTTAACTGAAAGGAAGGAGGCAGTCAAAAAGGAGAAGATGGCTTTGAAGAAAGGAGAAGAAAATACTGATGGTTCAAGCCTGAGAAAAGAAGAAAGAATGAGATTAAGAGCTGGACTGGAAGAATGAGTCTTGGCCATGTGGAAGAATGTTGGGTATCAGGGAAGGTTCCGGAAGAACTTGGGGAATTTCACAAGACGATAGTTTTCTAAATGGAAGGGCACAATAGTTGGGCTTGGATCATTTGATCCAGCACTACATTTTTATGATGATAAGGTTTTGATATCTAGCTTCACACCTGAGGCTAACAGTGGTAAAACATCTTGTCCAAGATCACAGAGCAGGATAGGCTGTGTCTTCGAACAGAGAGCTCAAATGCAGCTTGAATATGGATTGAGTGGATTTATGTATTGGCATAAATTAACTTTAAAGATCATCAGAGCATAATCTATACAAAATTTGTATGTTAAATACATATTTCTTTTTTTCAAACATATACAACTCATAAGTGTCTTTGAGACATTATTCTTATGAGGCAACATAATATTTGCTAGTTTACAAAAGTTTTAAGAACTTTTCATTTGCTCTTTGGATTGACGGATAATTTAACTGCATTTGCTTATGATACCAACTTCAAAAGCAGAGAACTTCCACTTGTCTGATAAAACTGGAAGGATGCCCATTAGGGCAATGGATAAAAACTCTGCAATTCAAGAAAGTTATCATTTTTTCTACTTAAAAATTAAATCTAAGGAAAACTAAAACAGAGATAGCTGAAAGTAGACTATACTGTAATATTTTTTTTAGGCAGATATGCTAGTGTGGGGCACTTCTCTTGATTTCCTTTCATTTTAAAGGACTGGTTATTTCCAAGCCAAGTTTAGGAAGCACCTCCCAAAACTCATTTGAATCAAGAAATTGGGTTGAGTACCCACTGATAAATTCACCATTGCCAAGTTCTAAAATCCTTTCCATGAGGGCGCCTGGGTGGCTCAGTGGGTTAAAGCCTCTGCTTTCGGCTCAGGTCATGATCTCAACGTCCTGGGATCGAGGCCCGCATCGGGCTCTCTGCTCAGCAGGGAGCCTGCTTCCTCCTCTCCCTGTCTCTCTGCCTGCCTCTCTGCCTACTTGCGGTCTCTCTCTCTGTGTCAAATAAATAAATAAAAATCTTTAAAAAAAAAAAAAATAAATAAAAAAAATAAAATAAAATCCTTTCCATGAAGGCAAAGAAGTCTTCTCACTGGTGTTGCATTGCCAGACTTAATAAGGGAAACTCATTTACTCTTTTATTCAACAAAAAATCCTGAATTGCCTAGCAAGTGCCTGTCATTGTGTTTGGCCCCTTTAGCTATGAGAAAGTGATTAAAAACAAGCAACAGGCTGGATATAATGTTTCCTTTAACCTAACCATGAACCTGAACCACTTAGAACTGAAATAATATAGAATTTATTAGTTATTTTCCTGCAGGTTAGGTTGGAACATCAATGATTTTGTCCTAGATTTTTTCCTAGATTTTTGTATTTACTCTATGTGATTTGGTATGTGGTTTGACTTAAATCCAATATTCATTAGTACTAGGTTATTGCTTTTAGAATGCATTATCAAAAATGTGTTTTTTGCATTCATAAGTACCTCTGTTTTCCAAGTTCAAGGAGAAGGTATATTATTTGATGTGCCAAATCATAGTGTCAATTTGACTGGCACACTCAGAGCATTAAAAAAGTGACATATCAATAAATATCTATACAGAGCATTTATACCACAAACTACTATTTATCTTCTGTGACAAATTTATAAATATGTCGGCATTTATAAATATAACTCACATTTAATCTTCAAAAAAGTTAGTATGAAAGCGCATGTATAACTAATATAACTAAAAAGAAGTAATTGCATATGCAGCAATGAAAAAGCAGTACATTAGATGGAAAATGAAAATATAAATCAACAATAAAATGTAATGGAAATTCTGAAATAGCCTTGAAGTTAAGCATAGAAAATTAATCAGATTTCCTTTAACATTCACTCAGTGGCTGTTAGTATGGCAAACATCACTTATAAAATGAAATGAATCAGCACTTACTAAAACTGACACAGTTTGTAAAATTAAGAAAAAAGAGTGAGACTTTTAAATTGTAACATCAACCATTTATATGCTTAAACTGCAATATGGTCTTAGAAATAAGAAAAAATATATTTAAATAACTGATAAAGAAGTAAAATCATCAAGTATGTTATTCCAAATTTAATGGAAGTATTTTAATAGATATATTGTTAAAAAGAAGCCCTCCAAGTAGAACTGAACTATTAAGAAAACTTTATATATCTCATCGTGATATAGCCAAAGCCTCCTCTTAATGCAGATGAATAATAATCTATAAAATAAACGGAACAGCTATTATATTAATTCTCAAAACTCCCACTAGCTTCAGTACTTGCAACCTAAAAATGGACACCAATAATTCCTAAAGAAATTAATCTTAAAAACAAATAACTTTCAGAGACTACATGAGCAACTTAAAATTTCTAGGCATTCCAGCACCTAGTTACTTATTCCATACAACACAGAAGGAGAATAATGTTGCCTGAAATTTTATATCCAAGCAACAGAGATGGGGTGGTGAAGAGTAACTCAACCCACTGATTGAGTCTGAAACTCTACAACAGGTAAAGTTACTGCCCTCTTTCTTTTCCAAATCTCTTGATTATAAAGCAGTATGGTATTTAAGAGCATGAATTTAATGCTTCTGCATTCAAGCACACTTATTAACTAGTTGTGTGAGCTTAGGCAAGTAAACAATGAAATAAAGTCACTAAGCCTTAGCTTCTTCATTAGAAAAATGAGAATTAAAAAGAGACCCTAATCATACAATTTAAAGATTACATGATACAACATGTGTAAAAAAAACTTAGCACAATGCCTGACACATCGTCAGAGCTCAACAGATGCTAGGGAGTTTGAACAGAAGTAATACTATAACAAGCACTCCTAAAGAATTTCAGGCAACAGCATACTTTAAAAAAAAATCTGTATGATTTATATATATCTATATCTATGACATAGATATAAAAATACAGATAATTTACATGCAAATGTTCTTCACCTCAATTTTTAGGAACATATCTGTTACAAGCTAAATCTGTTAGGGGATTCTCTTAATCACGGTGAGAAGGAAATTCTCACTTACCTTGTCATTTACTACACTCTTCCCATCCCAAGCCCATCCTCTTTTGGTGAAGTAGTTAACAGTTGCAAATTCAATTAGGGCAGAGAACACAAATGCATAACAAACAGCAATAAACCAGTCCATGGCAGTTGCATATGCCACTTTGGGGAGGGAATTCCGTGCACTGATGCTTAGAGTAGTCATTGTTAGAACAGTTGTTACTCCTAGGGAAAGACAGGAACAAAAACGTCAACAGATACTAGCGAGACAGAATTGGAAATATTCTTTTTTTCAAAGCTACTTTCACTGCCAGTTCTATCCACTAAAAAACAAAAAACAAAAAAAAACAAAACCTGGAAGAAGAGCGCAAAGTTAATGATCACAAACGGCTACTATAATTCTTGAAGTAATAACTCTGAAATGCCTTTAGTTTTCATTTTTGTTTGTGTGAATCTCCTTTTTCTCTTTTTAGTATTGTTAAGGTTAAAAATACGGCTGATTTCAAAAGGAGAATTTCCTATGAGGAAAGCAGTTACTTTAAATCGAACCATTGCTCATTAACATTAATTAAAAAAAAAATCCTACACCAAACCTCACATGAATTTGTTCATCATTTATTTAAATCATGCTCGGCAATGGGCCAATCATCCACACCAGTGATCACAATGGAACTATGATTAAGAAGTTCTTTATTCCAAGTATAGCTACCTAAACATGAAATTAATTCTGGATCACTTAGCATTGTGAGAACATAATTTTTTTCATAACGAAGCTTAGAATCTATAGAAAATAAAACAAGCAACTAAACCTCAAACTTTATAAAAATGCAAATCACTTCTTCTAAGGAATATTTTATGCCTCTGTTGGTTTAAAAAGTAATTTAGTCTCTTTCATTGTAAAGCTTTCCTGCCAGTAGTCAGGGAAGTCACAATAATTAAGTAAAAAGAAAGCAATAACTCAGGAGGTAAGTTGCAATATCAGCTGTCAAAATGTCTGCAATTACCTGTTTTATCAGAGATCCAATAGAAGTTTAATTATGTACATAGGGGATACATTAAATTAAAAGAGAGTTAAAATGTTAAAGAAATGTTCATTCATATATTAAAGTTTTATTGTATTGTATTTTTTGCTTTCCCTTAGGATAAATAAAGCAGCTTTTTCTTCTCATCTACAATAGTTAGTAATTCAAAACAGCAAAGTAATTCTATTTAATCATGAGTTAATGCATATAGGAATATGAAGGTAGTAGTAGAAATAAAAGACAGAAAAAAATTTAGTTCACTTGCTGCTAAGTCAATATTAAAAAACACATCTACAAAACACATTGCCTTTTCATGCACCAAAGTGAAAGGTTTTAGATTGTAAGAATGTTTTCTTTTGAGAAAACATTGTACTGTTTGGTACAGTAGAATACTTAGAAGACATGAGAGATACAACCACATATACCCACAACCAAAATCATATCCTCCTTCAATCCTTACATGTGTGCCCATGCGCGCACACACACACACATAATATAGCAATGCAAATGACGAATCAGTATATGAAAATATAGCTAACTTCACTAGCAGTTAAGGAAATACAAAGAGATAACGACATACCTTTTTAAAGCCATATGATCAGCAAAATGTTAGCAAACTTTAAAAGATTTATACTATGGTAGTATTGAGGAGAATGTGGGATAACAGACATCCTCTCTGAATAGGGATTACAAATTGATGTCATATCTAAGAAACTGTTACCTAATCCAAAGTCATAAATATTCTTTTAAAGATTTTTATTTATTTATTTGACAGAAAGAGAGAGATTACAAGTAGGCAGAGAGGCAGGCAGAGAGAGAGGAGGAAGCAGGCTCCCTGATGCGGGGCTTGATCCCAGGACCCTGAGATCATGACCTGAGCCGAAGGCAGAGGCTTTAACCCGCTGAGCCACCCAGGCGCCCCAAAAGTCATAAAGATTTAAGCCTATGTTTTCTTCTATGAGTCTTATACTTTTAGTTCTGACATTTAGGTCATGGTCCATTTTGGAGTAATTTTTATGTATGGGTGTGAGGTAGATGTCCAAATTCATTCTTTGGCATGTGGATAGCCAGTTGTACCCATGTCATTTCTGAAAAGAATTTTCTTCCCCATTGAATTGTGGTAGGATTGTTGTTAAAATCAGAAGACCATACCACAGCGATTTCTTATTACATATGTCTCCTGAGGCAAGGGAAACCAAATCAAAAATAAGCTATTGGGACTTCATCAAAATAAAATGCTTCTGCACAGTGAAGGAAACAATGAACAAAACTAAAAGGCAACCTATGAAATGGGATAAAATATTTGCAAACAACATATCTGATAAAAGGTCAATATCCCAAAATATATAAAGAACGTATCAACTCAATTCCCCAAAAATGAATAATCCAATTAAAAAATGGACAGAAGACATAGACATTTTTCCAAAGAAGACAAACAGATGGTTACCAGACACATGAAAAGATGCTGAACATCATTGATCATCAGGGAAATACACATCAAAACTACAATGAGATATCACCTCGCACCTGTCAGAATGGCTAAAATCAACAAACACAGGAAACAACAGGTGTTGACAAGGATGTGGAGAAAGAGTTACCCAACCCTCTTTACACTGTTCTTGTGAATGCAAACTGGTACAACCACTGTGAAAAACAGTATGGAGATTCCTCAAAAAGTTAAAAATAGAACTACCCTTTGATCCAGCAATTGCACTATAGGGTATTTACCCAAGGAATACAAAAACACTAATTTGAAGGGCTACATACACACCAATGTATACAGCAGCAATATCTACAGTAGCCAAATTATGGAAACAGTTCAAGTGTCCATCAACTGATGAATGGATAGAAAAGATGTGGTATATATATACAATGGAATGTTATTTAGCAATAAAAAAGAATGAAATCTTACCATTTGCAACAAAGTGGATGGAGCTATAGAGCATTATGCTACGTGAAATAAGTCAGTCAGAGAAAAAGAAATGCCATGTGATTTCACTCTTGTGTGGAATTTAAGAAAGAAAAAAATAAGCTTAGGAGAAAAAAAGAGAGATACAAACCAAGAAACAGACTCTTAACTATAGAGGACAAACTGATGATTATAAGAGGAGAGGTGGGTGGAAGGATGGGTTGAACAGTGATGCGGATTAAGGAGTGCACTTGTGATGAGCACTAGGTGTTGTATGGAATTGCTGAATTGCTGTATTGTACACCTGAAACTAATAATACACTGTATGTTAACTGGCATTTAAACAAACACTTGAAAAGAAAAGAAATAAACTGACCATAGATATATGGGTTTGTTTCTGCACTTTCAATTCTATTCCATTAATGTGTACATTGATCCTTATTCAAGTTTCAGACTGTTTTGATGATTGTAGTTTTAGAGTAAGTGTTGAAATTGAGAAGCTTGAATCCTCCAAATTTCTTATTCTTTTTCAAGACTGTTTTGGCTATTCAGGGTCCCTTGTATTTCCATGTGGTTTTATGATAAATTTGCTAATTGCTGCAAAAAAGAGTGTTGGAATTTTGGTATACATTGCATTTAAGCTACTGTTTTGGGCACAATTGCCATTTTAACTATATTAGGCCTTCCAATTCCTGAAAACAGGATACCTACTTAGTCTATTATATGTTATATAGGTTATTGTTATATTAAATATATATATAATATAGGTATCTACACATATTAGATACATATGTATAAATATATGTAACCTATTTAGAGTTTCTTTGATTTCTTTTAGCAATATTTAGTAATTTTCAGTGTACAGTATACAAATCTTTCACCTTTAAATTTAGATTTATTTATAGGTATTTTATTAGGATGTTAATGTAAATGGAAATACATTCTTAATTTCCTTTTCAGATTGTTCTTTCTAGCGTAGAGAAACACAACTGATTTTTTGTGTTGACTTTGTACCCTGCAGCTTTGCTGAATGTATTAGCTGTAATAGTTTTTATGTGATTTACTAAGGTTTTCTATATATAAAATCATGTCCTCTGTAAATAGAGTTTTAATCGTTCCTTTCCAAAATGGTTGCCTTTTATTTGTTTTTCTTGCCTAACTCAACTGGCTAGAACCTGCAATATAATGTTGAGTAGAATTGATGAAGGCAGACATCCCTATCTTGTTCTTGATGTTAGCACAGAAGCTTTTATAATTTCACCTGTAGGTATGATGTTAACTGTGGACTTTTCTTCCATCCACTTGTATCAGGTTGAGAAAGTTCTTTTCTCATGCCAATTTTTTGGGTGCTTTGATCATGAAAGATGTTATGTTTTATATTTTAGTGTTTTGAGATGATTGCATACTTTTTCCATACCCCATAAATTTGTTGTTTACATTGATTGATTTTTATATGTTGAACCAAACTTTCATTCCTGGGATAAATCCCATTTGGTCATCATATGTAATCCTTTTCATATGTGGCTGGTTTCAATTTGCTAGTATTTTGTTGAAGTCATTCTATAAATCTAAGGAATACTGATCTGTAGAGTTGTTCTGTTGTTGGCTGCTGCTTCTGTTGTTTTGTGTTTTTACTTGTTATTTCTTTGTCTGTTTTTGGTTTTCTTAGTAGTGGTCCCACAGAATGAATCAAGGAGAGTCCTCATTTATTTTTTCAGAGTTTGAGAAAGAATGGTATTAATTATTTTTTCAATGTTTGGTAAAATTCACCAGCAAGACCATCTGGCCTTGGACTTCTATTGCTTTTTTGTTGTTGCTCACTTCACAGCTCTACTTCTTATACATTTGCTCAGACTCTTGAGTCATTTTTGGTAATTTGTTGTTTCTAGGAATTGGTCCATTCTAGGTTATCTAATTTGGGGAGATACAATTGTTCACAGATTCCCTTAGAATCTCTTTTATTTCCATAAGGTCAGTGGTAATGTTCCCTCTTCCTAAATTTAAAGTTTTTTTTAATTTTATTTTTTCAGTGATCCAAGATTCATTGTTTATGCACCACACCCAGTCCTCAATGCAATACATGTCCTCCTTAATACCCACCACCAGGCTCACCCATCTCCTCACACTCCTACCCTCCATAACCCTCAGTTTCTTTCTCAGAGTGCGGTCTCTCATCTTTCATCTCCCCCTCTGATTTACCCCAATTAACTTTTCCTTTCCTTCTCCTAAGTCCTCCATTCTATTCCTTATATTCCACAAGTAAGTAAAACCATATGATAATTGATTTTTCTCTGCACGACTTATTTCACTCAGCATAATCTCCTCCAGACCTGTCCATGTTGATACAAAAGTTGGGTATTCATCCTTTCTGATGGCTGAGTAATATTCCATTGTATATATGGACCACATCTTCTTTATCCATTCATCTGTTGAAGGGCATCTTGGCTCTTTCCACAGTTTGGTGATTGTGAACATTGCTTCTATGAACATTGGGGTACATATGGCCCTTCTTTTCACCACATCTGTATCTTTGGGGTAAATACCCAGTAATGCAATTTCTGGGTCATAGGGTAGCTCTATTTTTAATTTTTTGAGGAATCTCCACACTGTTTTCCAAAGAGGCTGCATCAACTTGCATTCCCACCAACAGTGTAACAGTGTTCCCCTGTCTCCACATCCTCTCCAACACTCGTTTTTCCTGTCCTGTTGATTTTGGCCATTCTAACTGGTATAAGGGGGTATCTTAATGTGGTTTTGATTTGAGTTAAACAAAGCTGGGGCATCACATTGCCTGATTTCAAGCTTTACTACAAAGCTGTGATCACCAATACAGCATGGTACTGGCACAAAAACAGAAACATAGACCAATGGAACAGAGTGGAGAGTCCAGATATGGACCCTCAACTCTATGGTCAAATAATCTTTGACAAAGCAGGAAAAAATATGCAGTGGAAAAAAGACAGTCTTTTCAATAAATGGTGCTGGGAAAATTGGACAGCTATGTATAGAAGAATGAAACTCGACCATTCTCTCACACCATACACAAAGATAAACTCGAGATGAATGAAAGACCTCAACGTGAGGCAGGAATCTATCAAAATCCTAGGGGAGAACATAGGCTGTAACCTCTTTGACATCGGCCACAGCAACTTCTTTCAAGACACGTCTCCAAAGGCAAAGGAAACAAAAGTGAAAATGAACTTTTGGGACTTCATCAAGATAAAAAGCTTCTGCACAGCAAAGGAAACAGTCAACAAAACAAAGAGGCAACCCATGGAATGGGAGAAGGTATTCGCAAATGACACTACAGACAAAGGGCTGATATCCAAGATCTATAGAGAACTCCTCAAACTCAATACCCAAAAAACAGATAATCATGTCAAAAAATGGGCAGAAGACATGAACATACACTTCTCCAAAGAAGATATACAAATGGCTAACAGACACATGAAAAAATGTTCATCATCACTAGCCATTAGGGAAACTCAAAACTAAATTTAGGGTTTTGAGTCTTCTCACTTTTTTTGTTAGTCAGTCTAGCTAAAGTCTTACTCAATTTTGTCGATCTTTATGGTAGTTTGTTGATTTTCTCTAAAGTGATTTCTATTCTCTATTCCATTGATCTTTGTTCAAATTTGTATTAATTCCCTTCTTCTTGGTTTGGGTTGCGTTTGCTTTTACAAAAGCAAAAGCAGAAGCAACAAAAACATCTGCCCATAAATTCTTTCAGTGCCATCTTCCTGGTAGCAAATTTTGCACTAGGGAATTCTGAGTCAGGTAATATACAAAGACAAGCTTTTTGCAAATGTCTTCCAGGAAGACACCATAAAGTGAGGACAATACTACCTGAAGGAACTCCACTTTCCTCCCTCTAATACCAGGAGACATTCAGTTGGAATGTCTTACTCCACCATTTTTGCTGGTATCTACCCTAAGCCCCAGCAATTCTTCTAGGTGGGGTAGAGCAGTATAAGATACTGATTAACAGCAGTGCTATGTCCTCAGATGACCTCAGAGCTGGATGGCCTGGTTTTGAATCCTGGCTCCCCTACTTGCTGTTCATGTGACAATGAGCAAGTTCCTCAACTATTCTCATTACTTTCCTCAACTACAAAACAGAATTATAAACTATACCTTCTTCAGAAGTGTGTTGTGAGGGTTAAGTATGCATTTAACACAAAGCCTGGCACATTGTAAGTATTCAATAAATGTTAGTTATTTTAATATTTCTTGTTTTTGTTGTTATTACTGCTATTATTAGAAATATATCTTACTGAAATACAGCAGGAAAATACATAATGATAAATGATACACAAGGCTCTTTACATGAACACATTTGTAAAAGTAAAAAAAAGTGGCAAACACTGGCATATTCATTGATTGGGAAATAGTTTAATAAATTGTTGATTACCTAAACTAATAATACCACAACAATATTACAAAGGGTAAAGCAGGGTTATTCATTGACTGCAAATACATCTACCATACATTTTGCTTAAAACATTTCATGATTCAGTTTCCATGAAAATATATGCACTTGGATTTGTGTATCAGTATAGATACACCTGCACGAGCTCAGTAAACAAAAAATAAAATAAAAAAGGAGACTCTGGTAATCACCGTGGGGAGAAGGTATTTTGTGATTTGGAAAGATGAAATATAAAATGGACTTATACTTGATTTTTTATTGTTTTATTTTTTGGTATTTTATCAGAAAAACATGTAAGGATACAATCTAAGGTGGTAGTATTAGGAACTTTGGGGAATTAACATTGAAGGGAATCCATTTTTTCTTCTTTCCCTGAAGTGAACTTGCTTTGCTTTGATAAGGAAAAAAATATATATATATAAAATTTTTAACTTAAACAAGGGATACTTGGGGATACTTGATGACATTTAACATTTGCAATTCAAGTGTGAATTTCTGGGAATGACTGATGGATACAGTAATACTAATTTAAAGAAAATCTTTCAAGAAATGCAAGTTCAAAATATGGCAACCATAAATTTAATTATGATTCTACTTCTTTACTGCTAGTTTAAAATTAGATGTGAGTCTAGTCATTCAAACCAAAAAAAAACATCAATTTTAATATGAATCTATCTATGAGGCGATTTTTCACCATATTCAAATCTTCTCCATAACAAATTTTATTTTCCTTCTTCTGATTTTGCAAACTTGAGAATAATATTGTTAACACCGACTGTATGTTTCTACCTCTTTTCCTCCTTTCCCTTTTTTTCTTTTCACTGGAATGATGTGATTCTCATATGCCAGCTTTTCTTCCTGCTAGTTCAGCCTTGTCGGTTCCCATCACACTATAATAGAAGAGCTGGGCATTAAATAAAGAGGTGTCTTTACCTGGAAAGCTCACAGACCTTCCACATGCCCGCCCCCCAACAATGGGCATTTTTGTATACCTACTAGGGCCTCCAAAACTGAATGTTCCCACATTTCTTTTTTTTTTTTTTTAAGATTTTATTTATTTATTTGACACAGAGAGAGAGACTACAAGTAGGCAGAGAGGCAGGTAGAGAGAGACAGGGAGAGGAGGAAGCAGGCTCCCTGCTGAGCAGAGAGCCCGATGCAGGCCTCGATCCCAGGACGCCGAGATCATGACCTGAGCCGAAAGCAGAGGCTTTAACCCACTGAGCCACCCAGGCACCCTCCCACATTTCTTGAACAGACTATCTCTTTCCTCATCTTCTCTGTGTGACTGCCATAACTCAATGCTTCTTTGGGAGGTTTCAGTTTCTTTTGCAGTAAAATAAAGGCAAGTATCTTAAAGTGCTTTCAGCATTAAAATGCTATGCATATATGTGAAGTATGTGACCATTCTGCATACACAGACAATATTTCACATATAGCTCTTTGATACTCTGGTTTTATTCTGTGTTAGTATTTCTTATTTCAAGGTGTAGGTGCCAAAACCTCAACTCATAGTAGCCAAGCAAGTAGTACCAAAGTGAAGGAATGCCAAGTGTTAGGTGCAAATATGTTCTGATAGAATAAAATCAAATCAGGGGAAGTGATTGCAGCACAGAGACTGACATTGTGAGCTCCATGGTCAGATGCCTAAATCTTAATCTTGTGATCTTGGGGACATTCCCTACCCCTTTGCTCCACAGTATCCTCATTTGTGAAGTAAGGATTGAAAATAGTGTTTTCTGGGGTGCTTGGATGGCTCAGTTGGTTAACCATCGGTCTCATGATTTCAGCTCAGGTCTTGATCTCAGGGTCATGAGACTGAATTCTGCATCAGGCTTGAGATTCTCTCTCACTCTCCCTCTGCTCCACCCCCTGCTCACACATGCACCTGTGCTCCCCCCCTTTTCTTACAATAAATAAATAAAATCTTAAAAAAAAAAGGAGTAGTGTTTTCCTATAGTGTTGATATAGTGACCAAATGAGTTACATGTAAAGCAGTGCCTCTATTATAAAAACATACCTCAGTGCATGAGCAAAAAAATATTACCCTGAAAGCAAAGTCAAGACAGATTTACATCAGAGAAATAAAATAAAATGGAATGCAATCTTCCTTTAGACCTTGATCCTCATCAAATGCTTGTGCATGAGTGTTTGTGGTTGGAGTGCGGGGTGGAAGTTAGGAAGAAGTTTTGGAAACCAAACAGACACAAAAACTGCAATAGAACACAAATACAAAATTGTTTGATACCACCTGCTGGTTACTGCTAGAAGTGGCAGAAAAAACATTCTGATAATACAAGTGCTAGATTTTTTTAACACTTACAAATCGAGTATGAATACATTATGAAAGGTTATAATTTTATTTTATTTTTAAGGTTGCAATTTTAACTCATAACTGTGCTACCTCTGAATGATAAAAACATTGAAACTTCATGTTAGAGACAGAAATTAGAACTTAGATGATGTATCTTGTCATAAAACCTAATTAAGTCAAACTCCACTAATTTGAAATTTGTGTGAATTTAGAAACTATCAATTATAATCTAGAGGAAGGTGTCTGAAAGGGTACTTTTAGTGTGCACAATACTGTGAAGGATTATAATTTTTTTCCTTTTTGCTTATCTGAATGTATTCTGGATATAATAAATTGAAAACTCATATCTCTCTACTCAATCCTTTTCTTCCTAAAGCCCTTTTCATTGAAAGGCCCCTATGATCTAAAGCCATTTTCATTTTGGAGGTTGAAGTTGCAGTTGACGTGAATATTTTCTTTGGGTAATTTGTCAGTCTAGGCAACATACTGTTTCCTCTACCTTGGATCTTTTCCTTCTTACTTATTCCTCTTTTTCGCCTTAGCTAATTCCTATTTCTTCCCTAAATAAATTATGGCATGCCTACTAAATGCCAAGTATTTTTATGGGCACAGGGAACACGCCAATGAACAAAATAGCAAAGATCCCTGCACCCTGCTAAGGCTACAGTATACACTGTAGTTTGCTCCTTCTGCAGGATTTCACACCCCTAAAGGCATCCGTGACCTGGTCTTACACATACCTCTATCAAATTGTCTTTCCTGAATTCATGTTGGTTTACATGACTGTATGCCCTCGGTAAACTATATGGAGTAGAGCCTTGTTTGCCTTCTCGCCCAATGGTAAAAGGGTGTTCAGTCGAAAGTAGGAGGTCTTTAAATAGTTTTTAAATGAACCAATAAATATTTCCTGAAACTACTTCTCCAGTGATCTGCAACTGATCAGCATTCATTTATTAGGATAAACATAAGAAATGTATTTCTTCTTTTCTAAAGCAAGTAAGCATTTCGTCTTCATATTGTGCTGTACATGGTAGAGCTGTGAGTGGAATGTGAGCAAAACCAAAATAGATAAAAATATATTTTTTAAAAGCACACAAAGAAACCTAATATCATGACAGGGCAAGGTCTATGATGAACTGTAATTGGATGATCTACCTAGCCTGGGAATCTGAGTTAGGCTTCTCTAAGGAAATAAGGGGAAAAGTTAAAGTCGTCACCAGGCTAGGGAGCATCATGCTAGACTGGAAAAGAACAAGCAGAGGAAGCCAGGGACATGAGGAAACATGGCATTTAAGAGGAACTGAAAGAAGCCTGCAAGGTGGGAAGACAGAAGATAAGAGTTTCGTGGAAGATGTCCATACTCCCTCTACAGCGATTCATAAGAATGATCATTTAAGTGCCTCTACCCTTGCATGATGCTTTAAGCAGCATCTCTTCCAGGTTAAAAAAAAAAAAAAGATCTTAGCTATGTCTCTCTGAATGTGGTGCCTCTTCACAATTTGGGATGGCAGTTTGCCTGTCACCTCAATTCTCTTACAAATGCAGTAAAAGTCTTTAATTTTCGGTTTGTTCAGCTTTCTCGTGTTGCAAGGATGGCAGTGACAACTTGCAAGCTCTTCACATGTCAGTGCTGAAACCTGAAGCCCAGTGCCTTGATGTTAATACAAGATTTTTTATAACAAGATTTTTTATTAGTCAAATGTCTATTTTTTCTACTTCTGAATTTCTGGTTGTGTTCTGGGTAGTTGAGTTTGACAGATCATCAGAAAAACTGGGGAATATTTCACAGTCAATAGAATATAGGCAACCTTCTGGAACTAATGTCAGCAGGTGACTGATAGTCAACAAGGTAAATTCACAGATCTCTGAATTTGGCCAGCATAATTAAATTTGAAACATAGGTGCCCTAGCAATCCACTGTGCTCCTGCTAGCTGAGTCTTAGAAGGGGAACTTTGAAAGCATATAGAAATGAGTCAAAATGAATTATAATATGGGAGTATTGCTGTAATACTGCCGTATCTACATCATTTTAAAGTAACTCATAAAAACTAGAAAAACTGAAGAAATCAGCCAAGATTTTAATCCTTTTTATCTGATTTATTCAGCCAGCTTACCTAATATTCTCCCCACCGCTCCTCCCCCCTCACACCAATTAGTTTGATTGTATTTTTGGCAAAACTATTACCTATGAAGTTTGGCCAAATTATTTAATACTTTCACCATAAGCATAATCACAATTATATTTTAAGATTGAAAGTAAGAAGGGCGCCTGGGTGGCTCAGTGGGTTAATGCCTCTGCTTTCAGCTCAGGTCATGATCTCAGTGTCCTGGGATCGAGGCCCGCATCGGGCTCTCTGCTCAGCGGGGAGCCTGCTTCCTCCTCTCCCTGTCTCTCTGCCTGCCTCTCTGCCTACTTGTAATCTCTCTCTCTGTGTCAAATAAATAAATAAAATCTTTAAAAAAAAAAAAAAAGATTGAAAGTAAGAAGAAAGTTCATACAGTAATGGTACTGACCCTAATTTAGTATGTACACTAACTGTTAAATTAGTAACAGATTAAAAACCTTCATGGATATAGACTAAAATTTATTTGTAATTATTATGAATTTGAAGTACATACATGAAAATGTATATGAATATTCAAGAACTCTGGGGAATCAGGAGTGGAGCCTCAAGTTATAAGGATCAGTTAATATTCCGAAAATAGGTTGAATGCCCCTTCCATGTTTTCAGAGAATACTCTGCGTATTCCTAGAATACTGCATACTGTAATATATGCAATTGTTTACCTTCCCACCTCCTCAGACTGCAACCTCAGTGAGATTAAGAATCATTCCTGTTTACTTTGTATCTGAACACTCTAGCATAGTGCCTGGCACATATTTTTGAACTGAATGAACGAATATAGTTTATGAAGCAAATATACCTATTTGTGTGGATATAGATGGAGAAATGAGCAGGTACATTGTGTGTGTTCGGAGCTAAATACATAAATACATAAAAATAGCCTGATGCCATCTATTTTTTCTAGAATTCAATGACTAGGGAAATGGATGCCTTGTAGTATTTAAGATTAGAGCAAAGTATGACCATTGCAAGAATTTTTACATAAACATTTTATGCACTCAATAACCCTATTCAAAATATTGCATATATGAGTGTGTATATAGTATATGGAGTATAATTAGTGTGGATATATAAAATATATATGTAAATATATATCATATTACATATATATAATGTTACAGTTAAATCTTGGAAAAGGTATTAAGCTAAGCACCAGGTAAAGACTATTCTCTGGAGTGAGCAGGCAAGAAAGCAGATAAAATACAATGAAAGCCCCCAACATTCATTTGACAACTTTGGTATAAAACATCCAAGGGCATGATGACCGTCGTACCAAAGACCTAGGCTTCCTCTTTCTTACTTCTCTGCCATTTTTAAGGTATTGCCCATATTCTGGAGGTTTGAGAGGGCTTGCCAACATTTGATCTGCCTTCCAGCAAACAAGGGGAAAGGAGGGGAGCCACATCCTTTCACTTTAGGGGCACATTTCTGAGCTGAAGCCCACAAAGGGAAAATTGTACATCTAATTTTTACTCCTAGGTCTTCAAGAACTAGTCATCTGACTATATCCAGCAGTAAGAGAGGCAAGGAATGATAGTCTTGATTTGGTGTACCCTGCTAGAATCAAAATTTTTAGTATTCTATGACTCACTAAAGATAATCATCTGACAGATGCAGGGCTGTAACTATCCAGAAATTTTCCTATGGAAATTTAGGAAAGGAAGAAAGGAGTGTTTTGTATGTGCTGACTCTCTAACATGCCAAACTACCTGATAAATAAAACTAAATGAAACACGCAGACACTGGCCTCCTGCTAGCCACGTCAATGTATTTGCTGTGCAAATGCAGCTTCCAGCCAGACCCAAGCCCACTTCCAGACAGCCTGGTCCCATCTAGGTAGAGATTCCACAGCTACTATTATTCTATGAACCTTCCATCTTTTAACCACTCTTCCTGTATTCTTTTTGTAGGCTGACCTTCTCCACTGGTCAGTGAATTGCTCATATTCCACAAAACAATGTACTGCTCTTCTACTCATCTTACGTTACTTCTCTCTCTTGACAATAGCATTTCTTCCCATTTCCTAACCTTCTCCCATACACAGAAGATCATCAAGGGTATATCTCATAAGCTCCCAGTCCCAAATATCTGACCATCTCCTGAATATCTCCACATGGACTCAATAAAAATTTACAGTACCTTCTATATCACAGTCATTTTGTTCATTAAAAATTTATTCAGTCTACTATGTACCGGTCACTTTGTTAGATGTGTGTATATATATATATATATATATATATAACATAAGTTAAATGCTGAAGGAGAATAGAACCTACTAGAAGATGCAGATAATTGGTAGGCATGTTATACAGACAGTATAACAACTGATGGAGAAGGTATGAGGTGCTCTAAGACTCCCTAAGGATACCTATCGCGATTTTGCAGTGAAAGGCTTCCTGGAAGAAATGATACATAAAAGGAATTTGAAGAGTCTGAGGAATATGCTTAATGAAGAAAAAAGATGCTCCTACCTAGGTCTGATGTATGTCAATATAGCAAAAGGTGGGGTCGCAGTGGGTGAGGCTTGGGAGGCTTCACAAAGACCTTACAATCCTATAAAAGTTTCAGTAGTGGCTACATTGTAGAGTCACAGAAAGGTCTTATGCAGGACAGGGTTATAACTAAATTGAGTTTTAGAAAGATCGGTTTTGCTGCACTGTGTAGAATGGAATGGAGGAACATAAGACTAAGGACAGGGAGACCAGAGAAAACTTTTATAGTAATCTGACAGAGAGATGAGTCCCACAGAAACCTCAAATTTTAAACATTCGCAACTGAACCAAACCTATTATGTCTTCCATAATTCTCTATTATTTAGGGAATAACTACATTTATTTAGCCACTCAGTTAAAAATCTAGGTGTGTTCTGCAATGGCTGCATTTCTCACCCCTTCAGATTCACTGTGTCCTGCATATTTTCCTTCCCTAGTATCTCTCAAATCTATAACTCCCTCTTCCATCAATATTTATTGTCCTATTTTAAGCTTTATTTCTCACCCAGATGATGCCAATAAGCTTTTAACCATCCCATCACCCTGTATCATTCATACCATCTCCATCTATTCACCCAATATTCCTCATTATACTCTATCCTAAGCTCAAGTATGTCAATTTTACTCCTTTGCTAAAATACCTTTCAAGCAGTTTCCATGGCTTTAGCATGGGATATAAGGCACTACATGAACTGGCTTCCATCTATCCAACCACTGTTCCTAATAAATGAATCCCATGCTTAAGATATACCGGTCAATAATTGGTTGTTCTCCATATGTTTCATGTTGCTTTTGATAATTATGTACCTTCGTAGAATATGTCCTTTTCCATAATGTTAATTTGCAAGACTTGACCTGATTCTTCTTCCCTTTGGGCTTCTCTGAAGGGTTCTTCCTCAGATATAATTGTTTCTTCTTTTTGCTCTTACCTTATTTTAATACATTTCTCTCTTGGCACCCATAATCCTTTACTTCACTTACTTATTTACGCATCTGTCTCACTCCTCCACACTCTGCATGGCTTGTGGGCATGTGGCTCACTGTGTCTTTTTAAAATGCTGCTGCTGAGGGGCAACTAGGTGGCTCAGTCGGTGAAATGTCTGCCTTTAGCTCAGGTCGTGATCCCGGTCGTGATCCCGGTCGTGATCCCGGGGTTCTGGGATCCAGCTCTGCGTCAGGCTCCCTACTCGGTAGGGAGTCTGCTTGTCCCTCTCCCTCTGCCGCTCCCCCTGCTTGTGCTCTCTCTTTCTCTCTCTCTGTCAAATAAATAAATAAAATTTTTAAAAAATTAAAAAAAATAAAATTCTGCCACCGAACTCAGATTCTGGCAACAGTGCATACTCATTATCTGTTGATTCGCTGATGGAAAAAACTAATTTTAAAAATTGAACAGTAACAGGGGTGGACCATATTTATAATTCCATAGGAAGGACTCGACAAATACTAAATTCTCCCTTCCCTCTCTCTCTTTCTCTCTCCCATCCTCAGTGACTTTATCTCTAAAATGGGAATTATAATATATATTTTATATGCCAGAATGTTAAAGGATATATGCAAATGTCCCATTTAGAATCTATCGAATAAAGAGCACTATAGCTTCCCTGTTACTGCTGAGTTTATTAGGCCCCCAAAGTGTGGATAAAGCAGCTAAGAATCCAAACTAAGGATGCAAGAGTCCCATCTAGTGGCGGTTTAAGAAAAATCAAAAGACACACGGATTACACTGCTTAAAAGGATGTCTAGATAGCCTTGGGCTATTTTAGTTATTCATTTCCTACCTTGAGAAATAGCCTAATGTGACTGACAAGAGAAGAGAAAGGAAGGCTTTGATCTGGATTCCCCTCCATCCTTCCACTGTTCCAAGAAAGTCCCAAGTCTTTTCAGAGTGGAGCCACATATTTCTGGTCTTGTTAAACCCATCATCTTCATGACTGAACCACCCTGTTCCTAGATTTCTAAAAGGATATGACTGAGCTCCTTTGATAGTCTTTTGCTATCAAATCAATTCGGTAGTGTCATTATGACTTAAGACCAATCTCTTGTAAGAACTACCCATCAATCATCATCTATTACATTTGAAAGGTGACTTCCAAGAAACCTAGCATGGTTCAGGTCTAAGCTCAAATGATGTCAGGAATGAGATGAATGTTCTGGATTACTGTAAGGCTGGATCTAAAAACAGTTGAATACAGTTTGCCAGGAGTGTCACTCTGGGATCCCTGTAACTCTACTCCATTACCCAAGAAATTCCAGTCTGCTCTCACTGCTAAGTGTCACAGTAGTTATTATGGACTGCATGTCTGTGTTCCCCTCAAATTCTTATGTTGAAATCTGACCCCCAGTGTGATGGAGGTGATAGGAGGTGATTTGGTCATAAAGGTGGAGCCCTTTTGAATGGGATTAGTGCCCTTATAAGAAGAGGCCAAAGAGCTACCTCTCTTTCAGCCATGTGAGGACACAATGAGAGGCTGACCATCTACAACTGAGAAGAGGGCCCTCACCGGAACCCCACCATGGTGACATCCTGATCTCAGACTTCCAACCTCCGAAACTGTGTGAAATAAATTTCTATCATCTACAAGACACCCAGTCCATGTACTTTGTGGAAGCAGCCTGAACTAAAACAGTAATATTCTGATTTCACGAATTTAAAAGAAAATAATATATTCAGTATGATGACAATAAGACAATAAAAGAATAGGAGACTACATAAAACACTATCTTGTATAAACTCTCCATTGTTATCAAATCCTTTTACTATTTCGGTCTTGTAATTGCATTGCCATAAAATGCAGGGTGGCTGTTCAAATGTTAATAGTCTTGGTGATTTCTTATAGCTCCCTGAGGTGATTTAACAGGGGAGATAGTATGTTATTTGTGATGAATAATGCATTAATAAAAATATTTTATCACAAAAAAAGTCATTGAAATGGAAATCATTTCCTTGAAAGTCTAGGATATTTGAAAATAAATCATAGCTTTAATTTTTTGAGAGTTTAAAACCTAAGGATAAATATGCACTCAAAATTTTGCTTCAGTGAAACTAAATATTTAAGGACCTAAACCTTTATGAACAGTAAAATAATCAGAATAGAAAAGCCATTATTTTCTATTTTGGTATTTCAAAGCTTAAGGAAAGAAAAAAATTATATTTATAAGAAAATTAAAACAAAACAACAAAAAACAAAAACCCTCGTCTTGAAACACTTGGATTCTCTCTCATATATGCTATAAGGTTATCAAATTTTCACAGATGAGTTCTAAGACCGTAAATTAAAGAGAAATGGTTTTATGGACTGCAGTCAAAAGCAATAATCAAATTCTTCACCTAAGATTAAACAGAAGTTTCTAATGACTAAGGTGATGCTATTTTAAGAAGTTATACTTTTATTTTATTTTTAAAAATATTTTATTTATTTATTTGGCAGAGAGAGAGACACAGCAAGAGAGGGAACACAAGCGGAGGGAGTGGGAGAGGGAGAAGCAGGCTTCCCACGGAGCAGGGAGCCCGATGCGGGATTCGATCGTATCATGACCTGAGCTGAAGGCAGACGCTTAACAACTGAGCCACCCAGGTGCCCCCAGAAGTTATACTTTTAAAGACCTGGATTAACCAAGTTAATTTTCCTTAAAAATTCAGAATATGACACCTGGAACGGCTGAACTTTGAAAAGTTATTTAATGTATTAGTTGCTGTTCCATAATCGGATTTCATCAACTTCAGGTCAAGGAATAGGGCAAGGAATCTGGAATACCTCAATAAGCAGCTGCCAATCCTAACAGTTAACTAGCAAATTCAAATCTGAAGGTTCACCTCAAGTTCTGATCTATGTTTAGTAAGCCTGACTCTCAAACAGAAATTACCCACGTGAGAAGCAATCACCCAGCATATCTCTGACTTCAGGCCCTAAAAGATGAAGGGAAAAGAAGGGAAAAATTGTCTGACAACACAACAGTGCAGTAGAACATGCACTGAAGTCAGAATGCTGCAAGTTCAAATTCTTTGTTACTGACCTGCTGTCTGATAATGAAATGGTTGCTCATATCTTCCAGTTCCAACGTTCTTATCTGAAAAGGGGGGATAATTAACTTTCCTAACTGGAGTTTTGTTTTATTTTCAGAATTAAATAATGAGTAAATGTGAAGTGCCTGAAAGCATATGACCAAAGACGCTGCTCAATAAACACTATTATATAATTTGTCTCTCATTATTATGAGAGTTCAGTGTAGGAAAAAGGACTGGATAACGCCCTTGTGACTTGAATGGCTATAATTGTATTGAAGTGATATTTGCACATCCTGGACAAAATCTAAACATTAAAAAAAAAAGACAAAAACACAAGCATACACTTTTCCTTCTTTTCCCATGCCCTCACTAATAATTCATTTTCATCAATCAAGCTTAACCAGGCCACCTAGATTCCCAAAACAACTTCTAAATCTGCCTCCAGAGTAGAACTAGCAAGTCTTTCTAATTTTCCTTGCCATGGTTTATTAATGTATTTTGCCTCAGTCACTTTCCTAATTGGCAGCAGCTGACTGGGATGCGTCTCTGACAGCGGGAAGGAGGGCGGCCGGTGCGTTGGCAGCTTGCTGATTAGCATGTGCTGCCTTGTGCCAAAGTCAATTCTGGGATGCCAGGTGTGCCTCCTGTTAGCACTCTGCAGCCCAAGCCTCGTGGAAGGCAGGGATCTGGAAGGCATTTTGCAGAGACTGTGTGTGCCCTGCACTCACTTTCTGTTGCTTGGTTTCATGCATTCTACTCCCGATGTCACCTTCTTGCAACTTTCCAGTTAAAACCATCTACGTCTCCTTCCAAGGCTAGCCCGAGAGACTCTGATTTTCTCTCTTTTTTTAATTAAATTTTTTCAGCTTTAATGAGGTATAATTGACAAATAAACTTGCAACATATTTAAAGCATACCATGGGACAAATTGATTCCCCTCACCCGCCAGCCCCTGGCAGGCACCATTCTACTCTGTTTCCGTGAGTTCAAGTTCCTCTTGCTTTGCTTTTGATTTTTTGTCCAGTTCTTAAAGAATTCTCTTTCTTATCTCTTCATGCCTTGATCATAAGCTGCAAATTCCAGTGTCCACAGGGACTAGGTGGGGAAAATACACAGGTAGAGATGGGCAACAGGGAGTGGCAGGGGCTTTGGTAGACGAGAGATCGCATGTCCGTCCGAAGGGGCTGTTGCTACTCCGTTCCACTTCCATGTTGTCCCGCAAGAATACGAGTCCCTGTTTTACCAAATTTTCTGACTTTTTCAGATGATGAAAACTATTAGCATCTATACATATAAATATGTGCCCACCATTATATATACATAGATCAAGACAAAAAAGATATATTCTATATGTAAAATCTACCTATCATCTTTTATGTCCTATGTAACCCGACGGTATTCAGCAGCTGGTTCAGACAAAGCAATATAAGAAATGGTTTTGTATACGGATATGGGAAGTAGTTGAAACTTGGTAGAACTGGAGATTATAAACTCTGGCTAAAGGAATTTAAATTCAAGAAAGAAACACGCACACACACACATACACACGCACGTACCACTTGGACTGAGAGACTATCCTACGGTATCCTTGGTTCTCAGGAAATACTCAAACCTGCTATTTGGAGAATATATAAAGTATATAATGAAAGCCGATGTTTACTCTAAGTCTTAGTAAGCCCTGTGCACATGCTGTTTCATGGGTCCTCTCAACACCTCGGTGAGGTGGCTGGTACATGTTTTACCTCCATTTACAGTGGAGAAAATCCTGTTCAGAAAGGCTACACACTTGCTTAATCTATAAGTGGAGACAGGACCTAACAGAAGCTGTCTTTGTTTCTGATGCAATATTTTTCCAAATACGTAGTAAGCACTCAGTAGTGCTAACTGCTTTATTATTAAGGGGGAAAAAGTCTATATTCAGATCTAATCTACTTCAGATCATGATTCTCTTTATTAATCAACAAGCCCCTCATTATTCGGGAATTTTCTGCCAGACAGATGACTGGTCTCTCAAAGTTTAGTGGAATCTCCTTCTTATGCACTGCTTTTATGACTGCCCTCAGTATGTGGCTGCGTTTCATATACCAGGTGCCCAGAGCCCACTCTGTATAACTTTCTAGAACTAAATGAAGAAGCATGTTTTCCACTCACCAATTCCACTGTAAACAAGATGTTTCTAATACTATATGACTTGCCAGACAGGCTGGCAAGGGGAAAGGAATGTGGCACAGTCGGACTAAATGTTGAGAGAATTAGACAACAATAAAGGAAACAGGATAAAGGGAAGGTAAGAAATGTGGGAAGGGAAGGAGAAAATGCGAGCCAATATTGATAAAGGCATGAAGTAAGCAGATATATTGATAACTCAAAATGACAATTTAATAATTAGACATTTAACATTTGATTTCACAATGTATATTGTACATTTAATAAAAAAATTTAACCTTACCCTGAGAGAGGTCTGGCCTTTGCCTGGAGCTTCTGGGAGATAATCTCTAGGCCTTGGAAAGATAAACACCTGAGAGGAGTGGCTTACTTTGCCTGGGGGCTATGGGCTGGCCCCCCAGTAACAGCTGGATTCAGAATGTTTTGGTTTTTTATTTGTTTGTTGTTATTTTTTTAGGCAGGCTACGTCAGGCTCCTAATAAGCAGCTGGAAACTGAGATCAGCCACAAGACCAGTCAATCATGCCCCTGTGACAGAGGGCCAGCAAAGATTCTGGACACCAAGGTGCAGGTAAGCCTTCCTGGTGAGCAATGCTCTTGTATCATCACATATCAATGCCAGGAATGCAATGTCCATGGCTCTGTGTGAACAGGACAATGGAAGTGCTGCCTCTGAACTCTGCCCACACTCTATGCACTTCTTCCCCTGGCGGATTTTAGTCTGTATCTCTTCTCTTTAATAAACCATAACTGTGAGTGTAATGGCTTTCAGTATATTCTGTAAGTTCCAGTGAATTATTAAACCTGAGTGTAGTTTTGGGAACCCCGATCTCACAATTAATATCAGAATGACTGCAGCCCTCTGTACTGTGTTCCTTCTAAACACAGTTGGCTAACCAATCGCAATGGATAATTTTCATTTATTTTTGTTTTCCCCAATAGTCATTCAACCTTCTTTTGCAAATAGTCCCCTGACTTCCAAATTTAAAGAATTAGGGAACTAGGGCTCCTGGGTGGCTCAGTGGGTTAAAGCCTCTGTCTTCGGCTCAGGTCATGATCTCAGCTCATGTCAGGTCATGATCTCAGCTCATGATCTCAGCGTCCTGGGATCTAGGCCCACATCGGGCTCCCTGCTCGGCAGGGAGCCTGCTTCCTCCTCTCTCTCTCTCTGCCTGCCTCTCTGCCTACTTGTGATCTCTCTCTCTGTGTCAAATAAATAAATAAAATCTTTAAAAAAAAAAAAAAAGAACTAGGGAACTACTTTTTAGTTTATATGATTTTGCTTTTGCCAGACTACCTCTTTTTTTTTTTAAAGATTTTATTTATTTATTTGACACAGAGAGAAAGATCACAAGTAGGCAGAGAGGCAGGCAGAGAGACAGGGAGAGGAGGAAGCAGGCTCCCTGCTGAGCAGAGAGCCCGATGCGGGATCCTCGATCCCAGGACGCTGAGATCATGACCTGAGCCGAAAGCAGAGGCTTTAACCCACTGAGCCACCCAGGCGCCCACCAGCCTACCTCTTTTGAACTCACAAATGTATGTGCTTATCTGTCTACCTATGTATCTATCGTTTATCTACTTAAAAATCATTTTGCATTTACTTATTGTCTCAGTTTAACTTCCTTATTTTCTTTCACTTTAAAGAGAGGCAAAAATAACTGCACTTCTGAAATTTAAATTCTAGAGGGGGAGACAAATTATGTAAAAAATATCTTTCTATAACATACTCAAAGATCATATGTGCAATGAAGACAAAATTAGAGTAGGCTGAGGAACAGACACAGTATTGGGAAGCAGTTAACAATTCTAAGTTAGACTGTTAGGTAGTCTTCTTCGAAAAAATGAGTTTAGAAAATCCCTAAGGAAATGGAAGGAATGAGCCACACAGGTATCTGGCGGAAAAAAGAGATCCAGGCAGAAAGAAGGGAGAAAGCTCGTAAGTGAATGACTGCCATGTCCATAAGGAAGAGGCCGGTGTGGATGTTAGGGGAAGGGAAGGGGAGCGGAAGTAGAGGTTGGAGGCTGAGGGAGTTCATACTGCACTAGGACTTACTGACCTCTGAAGGGCCTTTCATTTTTACTCTGAGGATACTGGTGAGCCAATGGGTTAGGGTTAGGGCTGACTTCCATTTTGAAAGTATCCCAAAGACTACTATGTTGGGAACATAGTCCCACAAGAGTAGAAGCAAGAAACAGTAAAAAATCTAGTTCAGTGTTATGGGTTGAGTAATTACATCCCTCCAAAATTCCTATGTTGAAACCCTAACATTTACTGTGGCTGTATTTGGAGATGAAGTCTTTAAAGAAGTAATTGAAATTAATTGAGGTTGTAACGATGGGGTCCTGATTCAATAGGACTGAATAGCATTAATGTCCTTAAAATAAGACACACCAGAGAGCTTTCTCCCTCTCTTTCTCTCTCTTGCCTCAACCCCATGTGCACACACCAAAGAAGACCAAGAGAGGACATAATGAAAAGGTAACCAACTATAAGTGAAGAAGAAAGCTCGCACCAGAAACCAGCCCTGCTGGGCCTTGATCATGTATCTTTAGCCTCTAGAACTGTGAAAAAATAAATTTCTGTTGTTTAAGCCTCCCAGTCTGTGGTATTATGTTATGGCATCCCACGCAGAATAAGACATTCAGTGATCAATGAGAGAAATGGTAGTGTTTCAGTCTAGGATATAAGCAAGGTCACAGGTTTTGAGGAGAGGAGGATTGAAAGTTCAATTTTGTGCATAGTGAGTTTGAGATGTACACCGGAAATCCAAGCGGAGATGTAAGGAAGACTGTTGGATGAATATGTCTAAAGGGAAGAGGTCTGGACAGAAGCTATTAAGTGTGGCAATTATCACATGAAAATTATACTATCCCGTGATAAAGGATGGGGTCACCAAAGTAGAAAAATACAGAGA
Organism: Ailurus styani; assembly: GCA_002007465.1. Classification (NCBI taxonomy): domain Eukaryota; kingdom Metazoa; phylum Chordata; class Mammalia; order Carnivora; family Ailuridae; genus Ailurus; species Ailurus styani. The sequence goes on from LNAC01000005.1 coordinate 10,723,325, forward strand.
AGAGAGTGGCTGAACATTGAGCCTGGAGCCCTCCGATATTTAAGTGGTCTGAGAAAGAGTATGGACCTGCAAAGGAGACTAGGAAGGGATACATCAAGAGTAGGTGACTATTTTGGAAGCCAAATGAAGAAATTCTTTCCAACAAATGTCCTCTTATTTAGTGGGAGGAAACTACCCTGTCAAAGGCTACTATTAGGTCAAGTAAACTGACCTGAGAATCGGCCACTGGATTTAGCAGTGACGAGGACCTCGACAGGTGTCGTTTTGGAGAGAAAAACTTGATTTGAGTGGGTTTGAGAGATCAGAGGAGAAGAAAAATTGAGGGCAGTAAATAAACATAACTCTTCCAAGTAAAACTACTGAAAAGGAAAGTAACCAAATGAGGTGGAAGCCAGTGGTTTAGTAGAGTCACGGGAGTCGAATTTGAGGACTGAGTAAGTAACACCGTATTTGTATTTCTGTTAGGATGGTTAAGGATCACAGGCACTGCTGACATCAGAGAGAATGCAGAGGATTGCTGGAATCGTGTCCTTAAAGCAGCTGAGAGGGTAAATCCTAGTGCACAGGTAGAAGGGTCAGCATCATATAGAAATATAGTTAAGTAGAGTCTGTGAGTGTAGATGCTTGAATAGATGAGGCTATGGGATTCTAGGGAAGTTCTTTCTAGTTGCTTCAGTTTTCTCAATGAAGTAGAAATCAAGATCTTCATCACAGAGCTAAGTGAGATATAAATAAGATACAAAGAGCAGAGTGAGGATGTGTGAGGAATTACTTCCTTCTAATAGAAGCCTGCAATTCTTTTTTCCTTTAGGAACTTCTCCTTCACCATTTGTGTAGCGGATCTGACAATACTCACTGGCCCAAGGAGTGCTAATAATTGTGTGCGTGGTCATGAAAACTGCATCAGGGATGAGAATGTGAACCTGACTAATAAGACTCAGTTACGGGGCTTTGAGATGGAATGCACATCTGAGATGTGTTTCTCATCTACACCCATACAAGCTCACGGTTAATTAAGAATGAAGTTAACAAGTAGGCACAAGCCAGGTTGACTTGGGGTTCATTTCACCGCAATTAAAGGAGCCTTGACTATACTGAACATACACCGGCATATCACACACTTCGATAAAGGAATATGAAAGAAGCTGGATTCCTGCCCAGATCTGTCTTACCCAGGGGTTTATAGAGTTCAAGACTCTTGAAATATGCCACCTTGGGAAGTGATTACTGCTACTCAAACTAAAACGAGATCTGACCAGCCTTAATGTATATCTTGACAAGAAGGAGAGAATTAAGTAGTAGGTGATAAATAGTAATATAATAGCAAATAATTACATAGTACTTACTATGTGCCAGATTATTCTAAGTGTTCCGTGTGTGTGTGTGTGTGTGTGTGTGTGTGTGTGTGTGAGTTTATTCCATAAATTACCTCATGGGGGAGATATTATAGTCTCAATTCTACAGAAGGGTGAAATGAAGGTGTGAAGAGGTTAAAAAAAATTTGCCAAAAGTGACCTAATTTATTAACGGCAGAGCCAGATTTTGAACCAAAATACTGTGGTTCTAGAACATGTGATTTAAATTTTATGGCCTTTATAACAAACAACTATTTTTTTCTTATAGTAGCAGAACCTATGAACTACCAATCCAATATTTAGTCAGTCTATAATATTAGAACACTGAATTTATTCCAGATGGCAATTTTTCAGAGTCTCAGTTATGAGACCAAGTTGGGCTAATGATAAATAAATAGAAATTATTGGGAGTGACTTCTGGGAAAGCATATTAATAGCAAACAGAGAGCTGAAAGAGGTCTTTTGCCTTTTTTGCTTATTCCTTCCTGTTTCTTGGATATGAACGTGATTGCTGGAGCACCAACAGCTTTTTTGGCCTATGAAGCATCTCCATGCTAAGGATATCAAAGAAGAAAGACAGAAAGAGACTGAGTCCCTGATACCCACAGTGTTGCCACACTAGTCTTGGACCATCTACCTGTAGATTTATTTTACATAGAGAAAAATGATATATTCAAGCCACTATATTTGGAGCTCCCTGATATAAACAGTCAAACTGAATAGTGGAAATATATAGAACTAAGAAGAAACATGAGCAATCCAAACATATCCCTTTTGGAGTTTTAATCATTCCAAAATTCATATAAGATAAATAGCTAAGGCCCTTGCATATGCCATGAATGAGGCATGAAATAAAAAGCATTTGAATTCCCTGTTCTCTTTTACCTGACAAACCTAAACCCTAACAGCTATTTGTTATTTGGGTTTTTTTTTTTTTTAAGATTTTCTTTATTCATTTGAGAGAGAGAAGGAAAGAGAGAAAGAGTGAGAGAGAGCACAAGCAGGGAAGAGGGGCAGAGGCAGAGGGAGAAGTGGGCTCCCCACTGAGCAGGTAGCCTGACACAGAGCTTCATCCCAGGACCCCAAGATCATGACCTGGCCAAAGGCAGATGCTTAAGTGACTGAACCACCCAGGCACCCTTGATTTTGGTTTTTAATAGCTAAAATTCTCTATTCCATGCTGAATATATTAAGACAAAAATATCAGTACATACTTCTTATATATAAGCTTATTCATATTTTCACATGTTCATACGTAAACTTAGTCATATAGTCATAAACTCATCCATGAATTTGAAAAGTGATTTGGATTCAAATATGGAGGTAATAATTGTCAAATTCGTTATGATTATTTCTCATTTATATGAAGTGCTGAAGGGTATTAATCAACTAAAAGAACCAGGGTCACAATTTCACAAAATGAGGAAATGTATATGTTTATACAAACAAAAAATGAAGTTGGTTTATTGAAAATGCACACCATCTGCTCACAGGAACTTTGAAAGCACAAAACCCGAGGTATGAGGGTAAAAGTTTCCCAAGTGTTTTCTTATACTATTGACAACAAAGGGCAGTTACCTCATCATGAAGACAATGTTGTTCGGTTTTTATTCAGGGACTTACCCCAGACATCCACAACAGTGCTGATAAATAGATGCTCAGTAAGAATTTTGTTAGTGCTCAATGAATTGGGCATGAATGCCCAGAGAAAGTCAAAGGAGGGTTTTATCATCACAAGATACACAGGCAGACCCTTCGGCGAAAGATCTTTGAAAAAAAGATCAAGCTGACTCCACAGCCACAAAATAAATGCAATATACAAAAAACTGAATAGTAAAACCCTATATAATGGAACAAAGTCTCTGATATCAAGGGATGTGCATTGGAATTTCAACTCCTCTGCCTACCATCTTGTTTACCTGCTTTCTTATTCTGTTCACAGCGTGAAACCAGATCTCCAAGGTTGAAAAATTTGACATCTGTCTCTCAGGGCATATTAATTTCTTAACTGTAGTTGTTTTTTTACTTCGGTGGGTTATTCATCACAGAAGCCCTTACAAGCATGAGGAGGGCAGATGATTTAATGATCTCTCACTAGCTTGTAAAACTGACTATGAATTCAGAGAGAGAAGTTTGAAGAGGGTAGAGATTTGACTTAGGTAACTGCTGTGTATCAGTCAGATGATAATGTTCAAATCAAAAAGAGGCAGAAAACATTGGAAGATGGGTTGAGGTTGTGGAGTAGGATGGCCAGGCAGCTTTCAAGGATAATTCTAGGCAAGACCTAAGATTTATGTTTATCTTTTACTTGCACACACATACATACACGCACATACATACACATGCACTCACACAGAATTGTATTTATTACAAACTTTACACAGAAAAATGTCTAGAGATAATACTAAAAATGCTCTTACCACCTACTGGTTTCAATCAATATGAAAATCTGACTGTTGGATACCTACACCTGTATTGTAAATAATTCATATAAAATTTACACATTCAAATATAGCCTGGATTTTTAATTTTATATATGTTACTTTTATAACCAATCTTTAAAAACTTTTGCACATTTGTTATTGTCCAACTTAGCAGTCCTGACACTAACATATTCTATTCATTCAAGGTTAAATATTTATTCATCTATTTATCTCTCCTCTGTATTTAAGTAGACTACTATTGGCCTCTTTTAACATATGCATCTATTGATTTATGCTATGACATCTCTGTCTTTATTTGCCTCAATATTTTATTTTCTTCACCACCTTTATTAAACAAATACTTCATTATTTTATTTCATCTGACTTATTATATATTTACATACAAATTTAGATCTTTCTAGAATATCAATTCAACATCAATTGTGTAATTTCTTCCTAAGACTTTTCTTCTGTATTATTTGTGCTCTGAAAATCATGCAATTTTATTGTTTAAACCATCTGAATGGAAATTTTCTCTTATTTTTGACCACATCATTTTTTGTTTTTGTTTTCTATTTAAAAATTTACAATTTTTGAAGTAGATATCTGAAAAGATACTTCCGAGTCTAAATCCTGGGAAAACTTTGATGTTCATTCCTTGCTTTTTCTTTTTTTTTTTTCCAACTCATGACCTTTTAAAATTATTTCGCTGAGGTGAAGTTCATAAGTATGCAATTAACCATTTTAAAGTGTACAGGTCAGTGGCATTTATGCATTCACGAAGCTCTGCCAACCACCATCTACCTCTAGTTTCAAACATTCTAATCACCCTAGAAGAACCTCCTATTCTTACTAAGTAGTAACTTCACATTTCCCTTGCCTCCATCTACTAGCAACCACTGAACTGTTGTCTATCTCTATGATTTACCTGTTCTGAATAATTTTTATGAAAAGAACCATACAACATGGGACCTTTTGTGTCCACCTTCTTTCACTTAACATGATGTTCTTGAAGTTCATCCACACGGTCGCATGCTGTTAGTACTTAATAACTTTTATGGGTAGATAACATCCTATTGTAAGTATAAAACACATTTTAGTTATCCATTCATCTATTGGAGGAAATCTAGGCTGTTCCTACTTTTTTTTTTTTTAAAGATTTTATTTATTTATTTGACACAGAGAGAGAGAAATTACAAGGAGGCAGAGAGGCAGGCAGAGAGAGAGGAGAGAGGAGGAAGCAGGCTCCCTGCTGAGCAGAGAGCCCGATGGGGGCCTGGAACCCAGGACACTGAGATCATGACCTGAGCCGAAAGCAGAGGCTTTAACCCACTGAGCCACCCAGGCGCCCCTGTTTCTACATTTTGACTATTAGGAATAATGCTACTATAAACATTTGTGTACAAGTTTCCTTGTGAACATGTGTTTTCACTAATCTTGGATATATACCTCAAGGTGGAATTGGGGGGTTTTATGGGAATTCCATGGTTAACTTTTCAAGGAAAGGCCAAAGGTTGCATCGTTTACATTCCCACCAGCAATATATAAGGGTTTCTATTGCTCCACATCCTCACCAACACTAATTTCTTGTCTTTTGTTTTATTTTATTGTTATTATTATTGTCGTCCCAGTGTGTGTGAAAAGTATCTTAGTGTGGTTTTGTGTTTCTTTAATGTTCAATATTGTTTCATATCATTTTATGTTCTTGTTTGCCACTTGTATACTTTCTTTAGGAAAAAAAAAGTCTATTCAAGTTCTTTGCCCATTTTTTAAATCTAGCTTTTGGTGGTTTTTTTGTTGTTGTTTTTGAGTTTTAAGAATCTAGTCAAGATATTAAATCCTTATCATATATACAATTTGCAAATATTTTCTCCCATATGTAAGTTGTCTTTACACTTTTGATAATGTTCCTTGAGGCACAAAAGTTTTCAATTTTAATGAAATCCAATTTATTTTTTCATTGTTACTCATGCTTTTGGTGCCAAGTCTAAGAATCCATTGCTAGATCTAAGATGGTAAAGATTTATCATATGTTTTCTTCTCATAACTTTTAAGTTTTAAGATTTTATATTAGAGTTTTGCATCCGTTTGTGTTCAATGCTGTATCTGAAGTGAGGTAGGTGTCTAACTTCATCCATTTGCATATGGTGGTCATCGAGCTTCTGGTATCCTTGCTGAAAATCCCATAGAATGTTCTTAATACACTTGTTGAAAATTAATTCACCATGAATACTTGTAAGTTTCTTTCTTTCTTTCTTTCTTTTTTAATTTGTCAGAGAGAGGGAGACAGTGAGCACAAGCAGGGGGAGCAGCAGGCAGTGGGAGAAACAGGCTCCCAGCTGAGCAGGGAGCCTGACGCGAGACTCGATCCCAGGACGCTGGGATCATGACCTGAGCTGAAGGCAGATGCTTAACTGACTGAGCCACCCAGACATCCCTTTCTAACCTGATTTTATCCTATTAATCTTTATGTCTATCGTTATGACAATACTATACTGTTTTGATTAATGTCGCTTTCTTTGTCCTAAGTTTTGAAACTGGGAAGTGTGAAGTCATCAACTTTGTTTTTTCTTTCTTTTTTTTTTTTTTTAAAGATTTTTTATTTATTTATTTGACACAGAGAGAGAGATTACAAGTAGGCAGAGAAGCAGGCAGAGAGACAGGGAGAGGAGGAAGCAGGCTCCCTGCTGAGCAGAGAGCCTGATGCGGGCCTCGATCCCAGGACGCTGAGATCATGACCTGAGCCGAAAGCAGAGGCTTTAACCCACTGAGCCACCCAGGCACCCAACTTTNCTTTAACCCACTGAGCCACCCAGGCGCCCAACTTTGTTTTTTCTTTATCAATATTGTTTTGGCTATTTGGAGCCTCTTGTAATTCCATATAAATTTGAGGACTGGCTTTTTCCATTTCTGAAAAATAAGAACATTGGACTTTGACAGGTATCGAACTGAACCTATAGATCACTTCAAGGATTATTCTCATTTTAATAGTATTGTTTTCTAATCCATGAACATGGGATGTCTTTCCCATTTTAAAACCATTTAATTAGGTTTTTAATTAGGTATTCTTTAATTTCAGCAAAGTCTGGTAGTTTTCCACAGATGAGTCTTATATGTACTTGATTAGATTTATCCTAGGTATTTTATTCTTTGGATGCCATTTTAAGTAGAATTATTTTCTTAATTTCCTTTTGAGTTATTCATTGCTGGTGTTGAAAATCAAACTGATTTTTGCGCACTGATAATGAGAATAGCTAATATTATATATCATGTATTAAAAGGCAGGCATTTTTTAAAGGTTTTATTTATGCCTTCAGAATACTAAAATGGGTTGCTATAGCCCATAAGATAAAGGTACACTGTATTAGCATGGCATACAAGGCTGTTCTTATCTAGGCCTCAAACTACAATTCTATCTAATGTGTCTACACTGACACTGAAACAGCTCACTGTCACTGAACACACTATGTGCTTTCATCCCTTGATGTTATGCACAATCGATTCTTTTAGGCTAGGATTTTTGACCCATCTCATCTGTCTGAGAAACTCCCACTCATCCTTCAAGGCTTAGCCCAATAACATTAACTGAGGGTACTCATTTAAAATAAAGCATTTCAGAGGGGAATTGGGTGGGGGAATGGGTGAAATAGGTGAAGGGGTTAAGAGTACACTTATGATTAGCACTGAGTAATGATGTATAGAATTGTTGAATCACTATATTGTACACCTGAAACTAATATAACGCTGCATGTTGAATATACTGGAATTAAAATTAAACAAAAACTTAATTAAAAAAGAAAGAGAGTTAGCTCAAGTGTGAACTAAGCTACTTAATCTGCTCTCTTGTTATCTTGGAACAGCTTGTATATACCTCTTTTATAACCCATTAATCTGTGTTGCCATGATCTTTTCTGCCTATTCTGTTGCCCTCCACGGTACTGAACTGGATGGATGTAAGGACTGTATTTTACATGTGTTTGAGCTCTAGGGCTTGGTGTAATATCCAACAGACTGGATTTTCCATAAAACTTTCCTAAATGAATGAGGGTACCAAACAAAAAAGATAATCTGCTTTGCACAAAATGTGCTCAGCCTAGTTCCTTCATCCAAAAAGCAGCCATTCACCTGCATGGTTTATTTATTTATTTTTTAAGATTTTATTTATTTATTTGAGAGAGAGAGAGAGAGAGAGAGCACCAGTGAGAGCATGAGAGAGAGCAGGAGCAGGAGCGGGGGGGGAGGGGCAGAAGGAGAAGCAAACTTCAGCCCCCTGCATGGTTTAAATTAAGAGAATTAACTTTATTATTAAACACACTAGTGGTAGTGAATGAGGGGTCTCTTTCTCTTTCTCCTTTTTTCTCTCTAACCTGAAACACAAAGATCCTCTTTCTCCATCTAAAAACAAGACAAAGCCAAAATAAACATGGAAAGCCTAGAAATATGGTACTGTTATATGCTAAGTCAAAGCCTCTAATATTCTCCTTATACTAACATAAAAACAAAGTATGAAAAGCAAAATGAAAAGACGAGCAAAACAGAAAGAAGACTGAGTGTATCTCCAGAAGATCTGAGTAGTGTTTGTATCTCTTATCAACAGCGTGGCACTGACTCTGTATTTTGCCTCTGTATGCCTCAGCCTCCTCATCTATATGGTGGAGCCAATATGCCCTGCCCCACACACCACAAATTATTGGTGTGAGTATCCAGAGAGAGAATACTTTTGAAAATACACTACAAAACATAATGTGCTACACAAGAGAGTGTATAGCTATTCACTCACCGAACACAGTTCTTGCAGGCACAGATTCTCTGTTAAGCCAGAATGACACTTGGGAGAGAATGACAGTCATGATGCAAGGCAGATATGTCTGAATCACAAAATACCCAATTTTTCTTTTCAAATGGAAATGAGCTGTCATTACGGTATATTCACCTAGAAGAAAAATTTAAGAAGCTTAAGAAACTGTAATAGTCAATAGTTTGAACATTTTGGAAATGGAACGGATTTGAGAAAGAACAGTCCTTAATTTAAAAAAAAAAAAAAGAATGCATCACATATACGATGTGAAAATTATAAATCTTTAAATGCCTCTTTAGCACAGCAAGAATATTTAAAAGAGAATTTTAATATTACCAAGAAGCTTGCACTACATGTCCAAAGCATGACATTTGTTTTTCTCTCCAGGTCATGCCTACTGACCAAAGAGATACAGGATTCGCAAATGCTCTCTGACCGTGAATTATCTTACATGCTCAGATCTCTCATATGCACTGGTACCAACTTCAAGTCTCTGCTTTGATTGCTCTAACTCCCTGACTTTTTAAAGTGTCAGTCTCTGGACACATCTCTAAGACTGACCCCAGGCTTTTGGCCCAAATTTTGCACTTTTGACCCTGTCACCTATTCTAAATCTCCCAATGTTGTATGTCGACCCTAATCTACTGCTGCCATTTCTATCCAATCCTGAGAACTACTTTCCTTTCTGCTCACTGGGGTTACATCTGTCAGAGGTAAAATCATTAGTTCAACATTGAGGCTTTTTCTTAGATGAGTATGGCCCTTAAGAAGGGCATTAGCTTTCCCACAGGCCAGTAGTAATGACCCATTAATTGAGAGTTGAATAGTCACAAATTATCCAGACTAGGAGGAAAAGAATTAGAAAACTAGGAAAATTGTGACACTGAAGATAAAACTGACTTGTCTGCAAAGTCACACTCTTTTTGAATTGACAGTACGTTTTACCCCAGTGTTTCTCAAACTTTATGTAAACCTCCTTGAAATCTCCTTGGATCTTGTTAAAATGCAGATCTGGATTTAGTAAGGGGTCAGGCCTGAGACTATAAATATCTAAAAAGCTCCTACAATCTATGCTGCTAGTTCTTGAACCCCAAGAACAACACTTTTTAAGCAAAGTAACATATTTCAGTGACTTCAACCCATCAATTTTCTTAGAAAAGGGTTTAAGAATTATTTTACTAACCCGTACTGGATTTAATTGTTTCCTTTCCAATTGATTGGCCCAGCAGATCATACTGATTTAACCTGGAGCCATCAGGAGCAACTTGTACTGAATCAGATGCATTATAAGTCCAAATATAAGTGACCTCTGAGGTTGTATAGGCATCTGTAGGAAATCAGAAAAAAACAAAAACAAAAAAAACTTAAGCACTTTAGTAAAAACCATAAGAACCATCAATAAAGTGCAACATCAAAGGTTATAGATTGCATAGAATCATTATTTATTATAAAACTTGATATTTAGAGATCCTATTTTTTAAAAAGATTTTATTTATTTGACAGAGAGAGAGAGAGAGAGATCACAAGTAGGCAGAGAGGCAGGCAGAGAAAGAGGGGGAAGCAGGCTCTCCGCTGAGCAGAGAGCCCAATGTGGGGCTCAGTCCCAGGACCCTGAGGATCATGATCTGGGCTGAAGGCAGAGGCTTAACCCACTGAGCCACCCAGGCACCCCTAGAGATCCTATTTTGTATAGTAAAAAATATCTTTGTAATTTACAATTTCTAATATGAAGAATGTGAAGTGGATCAAGAGAGAAAACTGTGACCATAGAATATTCTTATTGCAACCGCTTTGAGAAGTGAACAGCAAATTTCTCTTCAGGGCCTGCAAAAATCACTGGGCCCTGAGATGGTTAAAACATCCTCTGTAGTTCCAAGGTAGTAGATGAAGACATTGTAGTACACAGGTTATAAATGGCTAAAGCCCACTTAAATGGTTTATTCGGAAATAGCAATCGCTCATGGAATAACATTTATAATTCAAAATGATATCACTCTCTGGATTTAAAGTAACTTATAATCATATGAGAATACTGATGAAATACATTACATATATTTTAAGTACTATTTTTATAGTTCATTTTGTAGGTTTTTCTTCAAAACCTTCACCTAGTTAAGAATTAAATGACTTAGCTATCATGATACAATGCATTCCATTAAAAGAATGAGAATTATTGCAGAACACGTAAAATAAATCAGAATGCTATAGTTTCATCAAGATATAAAAGTACTCCTCAAAACATGTTCATTTTAAAATTAATGCACACAGACCTTACTGGACTGAACTTTCACAGCACCTCAGTTATGGATCGGCAGAAGACAAAACACATACAGACCAGGTATAACCTTCTGATTTATCTGGCCAAAGATACAACATTTAGCAGACGTTAGATACTTCTAGCACTGGAGGGCAGGCAGCATATCTGGTCTTAGACATTCTCTAGCCCTGGCATTTCCTTTGGGCCTGAATGTCTGCGTGGGGAACAGCTGACCTCTCCACGCAGGAAGTCTCTCCACAGTTGAATTAACAAACAATTCTTGTTATGGTATTGACCTTTGGAAGAACTTCTTTGTACTTTTGCTCATGAGAATCTTTAGAAGTATTAGTTACTCCTGGCTCTTGAGCAAAACTCAGCATCACTGTTACATTCTTAGTTGAAGGACTAGCTGTCTCCAGCAATATCTCTGCCCCTAGATCTCCAGAACTCTGGAAAGTTCATTTACCAGCCATATACAAGTCTTCCAGTTTGGTAACATTGGTCTGGGGTGGCCCTGCTACTTACCGTGATCGGAAGTTGACAGATCACAGACCAATTCACACTTAAGCGTCAGTCACAATAAAGTGAATGTTTATGAGTCTTATTTGTCTTATTTGTTGTGTGGTCTTTTAATGACATAATACAATGTTGTCTGGTTTCTGCATGTTACTCCTAAATGTTCCTATCAGTGAAATACTGTTTTCATTGTACACATATTCACCTATATCTATAATTAAATTACATTCAGTGAAACAATATTTTAAATAGGACTCTAAAATATGTAGATGTGTGTGTATCTTTATATATGTGTGTGTATGTATTTTTTAATAGCAGATACAGTCCTATAGTTTGCATATGAATGAATTTTAATTACTCTAAGATCTAAATTTGTATTAATTTTAATTAATCATTGATGATTCTGCTGCTATGATTAAATAAGGGACATTAGTAATGTGGATAACTAGCAACCCATTTGCACATTATCAAGTGGCTTGATATTTTTTTCCTATGAATACACTTTAGTAACTGTGAATATTAATAAATTATGAACTTTTCTTAAGTATAATGATTTCGCTCTTGGATTTTGATGTTTATTTTTAAACACAAGTAAGAGAAAATGAAACCCTACAAATGCAGTGACATTTTTAAGAAACTAGTGAGACACTGAGGGGCAGGGACTCTATGTTCATACCTACATATGCTTGCACCTGGCACAGCTCATAAGTTATGAACTCTTGCTCATAACTATACTACTTGCACCTGGCACAGAGCCTGTCACCCACAAAAAGTTCTCAGTTCAATTTTGCTAGATTAATCAACGAACTCATAATATTTTAATTATGTTATTTGCTTTTGTGGAAGGTAGAATCTGCATAGGAGCCCAAGAATAGGTTAAAGAAGGTGAGTGATACTCCCCATGCCTTTATGAAAAAGCAATTATAGCATTTCATTAGACAGGAATATGTGTTTTAGATTTTGAGTCTAGTAAGAGAAAATAGTGCTCAAAGTCATGCAGCTTAGAGACACTCCTGGTCCACCAACACACATAAAGCAGGCGACCACTGCAGTGTTTTTCAGTAGAGTATAAAGGAGAGAAAGATAGTTTGTTTTACAAATTTCACTATAAATTCCACCCCTAAATTAGATTTTCATTAATTTCATTTAATTCTGTTAAATAATCCATTTTTCAGTCATAATCTGCTTTAAACATCAAATGCATATTGGCCAGTTCTTAGTATTTGGTAACCAAAAAAAATCCCCAAATCATTTTTAATTATTAATTTTTGTCCCAAAAGATGATTTAGAATTTCTTTTGGACTAATGCACAGAACACATCAGACTCCCATTTAGGAACTTTTAAATCATGCTAAACAGAAAGAAAACATATAAAGATGTGAGGCAACAGAAATAAAGCAAAACAAAAATGAACTCAAAATTATAAACTTATACAAAAGATGCTTCTTTAAGAACAGTGATAAATTTCCAGAAATTCTATCATTTTAGGGGGCTTTTAAGCAAGAGAGAAATAAAGGACTTGAAGGCAAAGCCATGGTCGGCCTCTGCCAAAATCTGTTGTGTCACCATTTTAAGGCAGTTTAAGGCTTGTGTTGGCTTATTAATCTATTATTACACCATGCTTAATGCCCATACTTTTTTTTTTTTTTTTGAGAGAGAGAGAGAGAGAACTGGGGGTAGGGAGAAGGGAGAGAGAAACAGAGACTTTCATCTCTGGGATCGAGGCCCTCATAGGGCTCTGTGCTCAGCAGGGAGCCTGCTTCCTCCTCTCTCTCTGCCTGCCTCTCTGCCTACTTGTGATCTGATCTCTCTCTCTCCGTCAAATAAAATATTATCCCAGTTTGATCTCAAGACCTGATCTGAAGTTTGATCATGACCTGAGCTGAAATCAAGTGTCTGATGCTTAACCCACTGCGCCACCCAGGTGGCCCTTAAAGTCCATCCTTTTAACACTTACGTATCAACCACTTACTATTGGTAAAGATAAATAAAATAATATGCAAATAGAATTGTTTATTCAATGTGTCAGAAAATGAACATGAAGAAAATTAAATAAAAAGCAATTACTTAGAGAATGCTTAACAATAAATTTTGCTTGCTGTCTGTATCACTTCTAGATACAAAAACTCATGCATGCAATATTTCACTACTCTGTAGATACACTATAAGGGATTTTTAAATTTTATTCAAAATATTTTTAGGCATATTTATTTCATATTCAGAATTAAGACCTCCCATCATTTATATTTGTTGCCTTAATGCCACTAAGTTGTCCAGTGAAAAATTCCTTTCATTCTTTTTTTTTTTTTTTTAGATTTTATTCATTTATTTGTCAGAGAGAGAGGGGAGAGAGCACAAGCAGTGGGCAGAGTGGCAGGCAGAGGCAGAGAGCAAAGCAGGCTCCCCACTGAGCAAGGAGCCTGCCCAATGTGGGACTCGATCCCAGGACCCTGGGATCATGACCTGACCAGAAGGCAGCCACCTAACCGACTGAGCCACCCAGGCGTCCTAATTCCTTTCCTTCTTATACCATTACTGCATTTTGAATAAATCCTTTCATTAGTTATCAAGGCTTTTCAATTTTCTCTTTAATGCCATTTATGTAATGCAAATGAGTTTTTCTCTGCTGCATCTGCTGTAGTTTTTTCTGCATCATGTTTATGTCGTATAACATGATTGACTATCTTAAATAATTTTGGGAAAAATGCCAGTATTGAAGTGATGGTTTCCATGACAATAAAAGAAGGCTTTGTAGTTAAACAAAGAAGAGCTTCTCAAAAAAAAAAAATTGAGAGCTGACACCTTTTGTAAGAATGAACAGAACAAACAAGATTGAACTTCTCATTCCACAAAACTACGGTCATCAAAATAATTAGAGGCGTTTGCATTCATAGTAGCCACCATTCTCCTTTCTTTCACTTAATACAGTCTGTGGGGTGAAGGCAGCTATTCAATCACACGTATTTTTAACCAGGTGAGGGAACTGCATTGCTGTTCAAGTGAATGAAGTCAAAAGGTGCCCCGAACGGATGAAGATGGGGATAACGGAAAGAGCAAGGTTTCTGAAAAGGTCAGGTGATGGGACATGCTAACACCAGAGAGAAATTGCTCCAGCTGTGTCTGTGAATTTATTGTGAACCTGCCCCAAATGTGGGCCTACAGAGATGATTTGACCTCCCTTCTTTTCAATTATTTCGGGAGAGTGAATGCTTCTACTTGACATACAAGATATAACCTCAGTGACCTAGAGAAGGGCCAAATGCGCAGAGCCTTTTCTGAAATATTTTATGTAAGCAGAAGATACCTATACTGCACATAGCAATCCAGTTACACTATCTCCTTAAAATTTATTTTAGGAAATTAAAAAAAAATCCCTCCCATTATTGGAAAGTAGGAAGATAATTGCACAGAGCCAGATTCTATGCTTGCCATTTGCAAAAGGTTGATCACTACCTTAACAAACAACACCATCTATCCTCTAGAGTTCATTCTTAGTTACAAAAAAAAAAAAAAAAAAAAAGTATTTTGCATTTTTAAGGGGCTGGCACTCAGAAAAGAAGGTAAATGACCTTCACAGGGAGCTCCTGGACTACCTTCCCCCATGTATAAAAACACATGTTGTTCTTTATTAGCAGTAAAGTGATAATTTAAACATCATGATTCAAATATAATGATATTTGAGAGTGCAATAGGGCTAGCCAGTTAGTTCCTTGAGGAAATCAGCAAGTCTTTTACTTCCACATTTTTCTGGGCAAATATTAAGAATTCCATAATATCAGAAGAAACTATGCAGGTGAGCAATGCTGCTGACCAACCTTGATTTTACAGGCCCAAAATATGTACCTTCATCCCCATACTTACAGCTGCCAAATTTCAGAGGACATGAATGAGCATCCATAGGAAAATCCTCCAAGTGCATTGGACATTCAGCCTGAACCGTAAGCCTAAAAGCAAAAATTTCACTCTTTGTTAAGTTAATTGACAAGTCAAGATAAATCACTCCTTCTTGTTCTCAACAGCATCAAGGATGAGGTAAGACCTTCATTATAGCACTGTATTAGGCTAATTCACATTAACATTTAATTCACATTTAAATGTTTTTGTTCCTTCATGCAGGCGATCCTTCAGAAGACATTAGCATACACAAAAGCTGAGCTCAAATAATACTATTTATTTACAAATACACTTAGCATTTGGAACTCTGTGTTTTGTTAATAACTAAAGAAGTTATTTTTTTTTATTAAGAAGTGAAGAAGCTATATACACATTTTTGAAGGGCTGTTTTCACATTAACATTCACTATTACATTTGAAATCCTAGGGAAAAAAAAAAGAAACAAAATCTCTATCATGAAAAGAATCCTATTTTCCTCCCTCATGTCATCAGCAATCATATAGCAAAAGTGATGCAAGAATTGAATACCAGCTCACAGGAGCTACCTCCAAAAATATGTCAACTGTGAATGAGTATCACATACTATATACAGGAACATGGATTTAAATACAAAACTAGATATAGATAATTAATATAGATATGCCTCTTAGAAATACCTTGTTGAAACTAGACTATTGGCTAAATTATGGACACAAGCAATGTATTGTTACATAATTTTTTTTTCTGTATCTACATCATCACATTAAAGAGTAATCACAGCAAAAAGAAAAAAAGAGTAATCATAGCAAACTTGTTATAAAGACAGTCATCAATTATTCCATTTCACACACAGGTAAAATGGATAGAAATGGTATTAAATTGAACTTATAGAAGAGTCTTATGATAAGCAAAACAAATGTGGCCAACAATTTAATTATAATTTATATACTTCTAAGAGAGTATTTATGTAGAACTCCATGCAATATTTTCCAAAACTCTGCATTTTCTCTGCCGACATTTTGTTTAAAGCCAAAATTTCACATCATTGTCCTAATCCATGGGAATGTCCAAAGTGTAAAATCAACAGGGATATTGCATCTGTTGTAAAAGTCAGAGAGAGAGGCAGAGAATAGCTAACACTTCCATTTTAGGCAATGGTCATTTAGTAATGAATCCTCAAGAATTTTTTCTTTAAAGATTGGGATTGTATTTTTACCCGTTTTTAAATAACTTACACAACTGAAATCTACCACCTAACATTTCATATGAAATAATAACACATCAAATGTCTAGAATACATGTCTAATCTATTTAATGCTGATAAAAGTTACCCATGCTTCAAAGCCTTTATTAAGCATTTAAATTTTAGATTACACATCACTTTATTAGGTTTGTGATTCTTTTCTTTCTTATATAAGTAACTCATTTTAAAAGATCAATTCATGAGAAGAGTTAAAATGGAAGAGTTGCTATGCTATATATATATATATATATATATATATATATATATATACATATACACACACACAGTCAGAAACTGTGTATTTCTTTATTTTTTAAAAACGATATTATTTATTTATTTATTTTTATTTGAGAGAGAAAGAGAGCATGAGCAGAGAGAGGGAAAAAGGGAGAGGGACATGCAGACTCCCCACCAGAGTGGGAGCTTGACACTGGGCTGGATCCCAGGACCCCGAGATCATGACCTTAGCCAAAGTCAGATGCTTAACCGACTGAGCCACCCAGGTGCCCTTCTTTAGATAATTTTTTAAAGGTTAAATCATGAAATACAGGGCGCCAGGGTGGCTCAGTGGGTTAAAGCCCCTGCCTTCGGCTCAGGTCAGGATCTCAGGGTCCTGGGATGGAGGCCCGCATGGACTCCCTGCTCAGTGGGGAGCCTGCTTCCTCCTCTCTCTCTGCCTGCCTCTCTGCCTACTTGTGATCTCTCTCTCTGTGAAATAAATAAATAAAATCTTTTTAAAAAATCATGAAATTTATGCTACATGATATTATTCGACTTAGAAAATGGCAATTTACATTGTTCAATCTAATATATATGCTTATGGTACTTGTAAACTTTATTAAATAAAAACTCTCTTTAAAAAAGTTTTTTTTCTTTTGGATTAACTTTATAAGGAGGATCAAAATATTAAGTAAAAGCTTGCTTAGAAATCACTTAAAATTTTGATGGCATATCTGATGAAATATTAAAAATAAAATTACATGATGGTATAAAGGAAATTTTAAAACATGATATTCAAGCTGTACTTAATTAAAATGTAGTGTGAAAAAGAAATAGCCAAAAACAATTAATTCTTAATAGTTAAGGCAATGCTTACGTTTTAACACTCAGATGAGAATCAATCTCATAAACACTATTTTATCTTATTTTATTTATCTTTTTAGAGAGAGAGCATATGCAAATGTACAAGAGTTGGCGGGGAGGGGCAGAGGGAGAGACAGAGAATCTTATTAAGCAGGCTCCACTCCCAGCACAAAGTCAGACATGGGGCTGAATCTCGCGGCCCTGAGATCATGAGGTGAGCTGAGATCAGGAGTCACATGCTTGACCAACTGGGTCACTCAGGCGGCCCTATTTTATCCTATTTTAATATCCAGGGATTTACAAAGTATGCTACGGGTACCTCAATAATCTGTTATAAAAATGTTCAATTTGTGCTAATACTTGACAACTAGGTTGGCTGTTTGTTTAATACATGGATTTCTTGGTACTTAAATGCAATATATCAAACCTGAAAGCATACCTCATTGTGTACAGCAAAGTCCCATCATCCTGGATTCGAAGAAGCTTATTTGGCATTGTCATATTATGAGCTACCGATTTTTTCCCATTGTGAAAGAAGGTATCAGGAGTCCAGATCTTGCTAGCCATTAAATTGTTAAGTCGAAGAATGTTCATAGGACCTTTAAATTTTAACCGTTCATCTTTCCATTTTTGTCGAAAGAAAACATCAATTGTATATTCCTGAAATATAAAACAGAATTCTTTGGAAAATAATATTTCAGACACAAGATCACTATAACATTCCAACAAAAATAGTAATAAAAAGAGTGTAAAAAGAGAGAATACTATACTGAAAGAAGAAAGTTTTAAAAGATTATTTCTTTATCAATAAATGTTGCCACTCACAGTGAGGTAAGCATGTGTGTTTACACAATTAGCCACATATTATGAAAAGAAAAGAATAAGTCTACTTTATACTGGCCTCTTTCAGTTGAACAAGGCCTTTTTTTTTTTTAATATTTTATTTATTTATTTGACGGAGAGAGAGAGATCAGATCACAAGTAGGCAGAGAGGCAGGCAGAGAGAGAGGAGGAAGCAGGCTCCCCGCTGAGCACAGAGCCCAACGAAGGCCTCGATCCCAGGACCCTGAGATCATGACCTGAGCCGAAGGCAGAGGCTTTGACCCACTGAGCCACCCAGGTGCCCGAGCTGAACAAGGTCTTAAACTGCTTTCCTGCATCCTACAACTTACGAGTGTAGGAGAGGGAGCATGTTTGGGAGCAGGTCTTGGCTTTTGTTCTAAGTACTTTATCTCAAGAAAGAATAAGCAGGCAGCATTCTCAGTAGCCAAAAAAAAAGAAGGAAAAAAGAAACAACTATTAAACATACTGTCAAATCTGTATGAGTCATCATCTGCTGTTGCCAAAGAAACTATAAAATATCATAATTCTTTTTTAATCCTAAAAAATGGTGAGATTCCATATTGCTAACCAGACATATTAGGGGATGATAATTTCAATAGAGTTTATTTTATAAAATTAGCTGTAATAAAAATACTTAGACAAGTCATTATAATACTTAAAATACGAATATTTTGCAAATAAATGCCCTCAGGTTAAAATGTACTTTTAAATATTCATACAGATGGGCTAGTGGTCAATTCCTATATTACCATTGTTCAACACTTTGAGGTCACTTAATCAATAAGTCTTTTGCACTCTCTCTTTTTCATACCCTTGCTCCCTGCCTTCCTCTCACTCTTTCTGTCTTTCTCAGAAGAGAATGTATACATTTTAGACAAGAGGTACAATTCACAATTGTGATTAATACTGATAATCGATTAGATATTAAAAAATTTGTCAATGTATTTTTGTGTACTCACATGATAGATCACCAAAATATTCAATTACACACCTGAGAATGGAAATTCAGAAACTATCCTTTGAGCCCAAAGTCACAGTCATCACATTTGAAATAAACACCTTAGCAATTGGCAATTTCATTCTATTAAAATTATGCATATGAAAAAAGCCATATTAAAAAGCCCATGTACTTATGAAAATATCAAATTATTTGGACAAACTTTAATCAAGTAAATGATTCAAGTAATCTCTCAAAAACTGAACAGATGAAGGGAATAAATATCAGCCATAGGTCATGACATATGAACAGGTAATAAGCAATGGCTCTGAGCTGTGTCCCTGATCCGTAGGAGACAAATTC
Source organism: Ailurus styani (assembly GCA_002007465.1). Taxonomy (NCBI): domain Eukaryota; kingdom Metazoa; phylum Chordata; class Mammalia; order Carnivora; family Ailuridae; genus Ailurus; species Ailurus styani. The sequence goes on from LNAC01000005.1 coordinate 10,743,016, forward strand.
ATGATTGAATTCACACTCACTCACAGTGGTTTAGTCCTATTTTAAAATGTTTAATTCCATATAGATATAACTCAGTTTTTAAAAAACATCTAGATTAAAAAAAATAAAAAATAGAAAAAATTAAAAAACATCTAGATTAACAGATGAGTCTTCACTATCTAAGTTTTTTTTTTTAATTTTATTTATTTATTTGACACAGAGAGATCAGATCACAAGTAGGCAGAGAGGCAGGCAGAGAGAGAGGAGGAAGCAGGCTCCCTGCTGAGCAGAGAGCCTGATGAGGGCCTCGATCCCAGGACCCTGAGATCATGACCTGAGCCGAAGGCAGAGGCTTTAACCCACTGAGCCACCCAGGCGCCCTCACTATCTAAGTTTTTATGCAAGTGTTTCTTTCCAACTATGGTTCCCTCAAATCCAAGCCTAATGTGAATACATAAGACATTTGTTTGTCCAGGAAACTGAATGCATTTCACAATTTTTTATAAAACATCAAACTCAAATTTTCTATTTCTGTAAAATTATGATAGGTTTTATCTGTTTCAGAAGCTGTTGCTAAGGCAATCATTTCCAGCAGATTTACCCCATAGGAGATATGAAAGGTTTATAAACAGGAAGTTTCAGGTGAGCTCTTTTTAAAAAGTGTTTTCAGGAACACTGTTTCTGAGCATTCATGGTGTCGTCCCAAGTGTGTCTGTCAACCTGCTGAGAATGACTGTGCCTTTTTCTCCCCCACCCACTCCAACCAGGCACTCGCATTATGTTGTAGGCAATTTTAAAAATCCCCACTTCCTACCATTTCTCACCTAAAGCAAGTTTCCTACCTGCCTGAGTCAGGAACTACTCATAACCACACTCTTTGGAACACCCAGAAAATACACAGCCAGATGTCTGTGTATCTCCATTACTCATAAAGTGTTCTATTACTGTAAGATCCCATGCTGCAATTGTACGTTTGCTCCTCTGCCTCCAGGTTAAGTTTGCAAATCTTCACAAAAGGCATCATGGCTTTCATTTGTTTATTATCTTAGTTTGTTTTCAGACATTTATGAGAGTACAAAAATATCATAAACATCTGGTAACCATTCCCAGCAGAAATGCCATCACAAATATTATTGAAGCTTTCTCTCTCATTTATTCTTCCTCAATCATATTTCCCCCAACTCTCCGAGGAAATAATTATCTTGGATTTGGTGTTTATCACTCCCATACATGTGCTTAAATATTTACCACATACATATATGTATTTCTGTATCACACTTTCAACATTCATGTAAATGGAATCATATAGTGTGTACACTTTCCTGACACTAACTTTTTTAGTTACATTATTGAAATTCATTCATGGTACTATATCTAGAACTTTGATTCATTTTCAGTCCTACATAGCATTATCTTTTAAGAATATTTCACAATATTCACCCTTTTTCTGTGTCCTTAATTTTTTTTTTTTTTCTATTTCCAATCTGTCACTATAGCAAGCAATACTGCTATAAGCATTATTATACTACACTTTCAGGACAAAGTTCTAAGAGTTACTCTAAACCAGAGCAAACTTTCTTTGTAAAGGTCCAATTAGTAAACACTGTAGGCTTTACAGGCTGTATGGTATTACAACCACCCAATTTTGCTACTGTAGTGTGAAAGCCTTCACTGATGATACATAAATGAGTCAGAGTGGTTATATTCCAATAAATATTTGTTTATAAAAATAGGTAACTGATAGGATTTGGCTCATGGACCATGGTATGCCCACCACTGACTGCTCTAGAGTAAATCTACAAGTGGGATTACCATAATGTCTTATATGTACATCCTCAACATAACAAGATATTATCAAATTGAAATCCTAGAGGTCTGTACCCATGAATTCTGTTTCTCTACAACTTGATATAAATAAAATATTTCATTTTAGCCATTATGATTAGTGTGAAATGGCTGATGCTGCTACCATTGGATTTCTCTATTGACTAGTGAAATTTAACATATTTTCATATATTTATTACCCACTCTACTTTTTATGAAGGGTATGTTTATTTCATGTATTCTGTTTCTTTTTAGATTGTCTTTTTCTTATTGAGTTACAGAAATTATTTACATTTTCTACACATAAATATTTTATTAAATATACTACTCATTAAGAATTATAATAAAGATTATAAAGGTATGCAAATATCATAAGTACATTCCTGTACCTTTCTTCTAAAGATGTAAAAGTTCTGCTTTTTAATATTGAGGTTGTGGAATTATTATGTGTTACATGAGATAAAGATTCAATGTTGTTTTTTGTTTGTTTTCAAATGGAAAAACAACTTCCTAGTACTATTTATTGACTGATTCATCTTTCTCCACAGATTTATAATGGCATTTCTCTCATGTATATAGTGTCAATACCTATGTACCTAGTGTCCATGTTTCTGAGATTTCTTTTCTATTGTTTATCTATCCCCGTATTAATTCCAAAGTCATGATTACTACAGTTATATAATAAGCATAATTAATAGTATTTTCAGGATTATTCAGTCAAAGACAATTTCTAATTCCCATTATGAGTTTTTCTTTATGTAGGAGATATTGTGAAGTGCTTTTGTATTTCCAAACGTGTTGGTTTCCTTAATTATATTTTTGTTGTTGTTTAATTTTACTGCATTTTAATAAGAGACTATGTTCTGAAGATACTATTTCCAATTTATTAAAAATATCTTCGGAGATAATGGTAATTTAGTCCATTTACATTTAATGTGATTACTAACATACTGGACATATCCCGAGGCTATACTGTTTTTACAGTGACAATTAAAATTATGAAGATAGAAGGGATCACGTATATAGATGTGTCATGATTAACTTATGAAAATAAGGAAGAAAAAATTCTAGAAAATTAAAAAAAGTGAACCATTAAAGAACACAAGCACACACACATACACACACACACAAAGAGTAGCAGGAAGGAAAAACACCAAACTAAAGAAAAAAGAAAATTTAAGAAGCATGTAGAGATAAACAGTGTCAAACAGCACTGAAAGATCTTGAGCTTGGATTAGAAAAGAACATTCAGAAGGCAGAATGCAATGGGTTGAAGAGTGAACAGAGGGTACAAATGAGCAAAGTTAAAGTACTCTCTCTACTCCTGAGTTTATAAATGCCATTAAGGGAAATCAGAGTTTAACCAATAAAACATAGAAACTAGTTAATATAATTTAGCTATTGCTGCATAAAAAAACACCTAAAATGAAGTAGCTTTTAACAGCAACCATTTATCATTACCTCAGAAGATGTGAGACTGGGGATCAACTGATCTCACTTGGGCTCTGTTGTCCTCAGGTGTTCTTGCTTGTGCATCTGTGGGCTAGCTGGCCACTGGCTGATATGGGCTGCCATTGTGCGGGACCACTGGGGCAACTCAGCTCTGCTTCATGTGCCTCTTATCCTCCTCTAGGGACCACAAGATTACCTTGGGCCTATCATTCTCATGACAATGGCAGAAGTACAAAAGAACAAATACTAGTGGCATTTCAAGTCATCACTTGTGTAATGTCTGTTAAGGTCCCGTTGGCCAAAGCAAGTCACATGGTTGAATTCAGTGACAAGTATTATAGCAAGTCACCCCACCCTCAGTGGAAGGGCAATATACAGTTAACGGGAAAAAGATATGGACATAAAAAAGGCGTAAAGAATGGGGGCCATGACTGCAACCTATCATGCTAGCCCTCATCAGAGAAAATTAAAGATTCCTGTGAATGAATAAAGAGTTTGAGAACATCTGAGACTTTACTTCATCATGTGACTCTAAAGAAAGTTACATGTGCCAAATATCAGGGAAACAGGTTGGCTTTACGTGGGTAAATATAACTGTAATCAACTGTATTGTACCTAAATGAAGAGAGACTGTGAGCACAAACAGAAATTCAGCTTGGAGCAGTGGTTTACAAAGTGGGGTAGTACATTCTTTTAGCTATAAGAAAAAAATATACAGAATCTTTATCTTTAAGTAAAATTCTCATCTAAATATCAGAAGTGAGGCTTTGCTAATGGATAATATAGAGAATATTGGCACTCTCACTGTGCCCATAAGTCAATACTGGTCATACAGGTAAGCCATTCTATGGGAAGAGAAGAAGACACAACAGGAACGGTCAAGTGATGTCTCCTTCATCTCCTCTCAGTGTTTTGTGATTTGGATTCAGGTGAATTTGCAAGATATAGCATTTAGCTTTGATTAAACTTACTCTAACAAAAATGGACAAATGGCTTCAAAAGATCATTGTTAAATGACAGCATGGATTAAAGAAAATACTAATCATTATACAAGCACAAAGTGAACAACAACAAGCAAGAAATATCAGTTCTATGCCTAACATGAGGTCTTCATTAGCCATATAAAAAATGGTGAACTAATCAAGTCTAAAAGAAATCTGCAAAGCAAATTTATAATTATCAATGAGGCTATTTAAAATACGAGTTTATAACCACTGTTTCTTAACGATGACATTCATCTTTAGCACAGATTGTACCTTGAAACACTGGTTACTGTGGCATAAGGCCACTGCAAACAGCAAGTTGTTTTAAAAACCAAGCATCCAGAACATGAGGCGAAGCATCTAGAATTGATGGATGAGTTTTTTATAAATTAGCATGATGGTTCAGTAACCAAAAGCTAATGATGCATTTCTTAGATTTGAATTTATTTATCTTTTTCATTTATAAGTTACCAAAATAAGTATTAAAATGTAAATTTAGAATCAGATCTTTATTACTTTAAAGTACTTAAGAAGGATATTTAAAAATAATAAAGTACATTTAAAGAGATCAATTGCTAAAAAATTATCATGAATAGCAATTTTAAGTGAGAGCAAAAATAAATCTAGTTTATCAATAAATATAATTATTTCCGAAATAATATGCATTTTTACCTTTTATTATTATAATTTCTGCATTAGTGCTTATCTTATAATATTTTAATATATTAATAAAAAGTATACAGATATATAAATATATAAATAAATACAGTTGATTCACTAGTTTCTGTAGTTCTGTTTTCTAGATTAAAAAGGCAGGGTAAGGAGTACATCAATCAAATAACATTTATTGTGTATCCACTAAGAATAACAGGATTTCCAAATTATTTGCACTTGAGCTCCTTAAATGCATATAAAATGCATATTCTCAGTATTTGAAAAGAATTTTCCTGAACGATTCCTTAAAATAGACCTCAGGTTTGCCATGAGTATGTACTAGTAGAGTAAGTCATTGCTTGATTTGTGTGTTATAAGAAAATTGGCAGGAATACAAAATAACGCAATTTCTTCATATAAACTTAAGAATGAATTGAGATTCTAAAAGGAATAAATAGGGCGCCTGGGTGGCTCAGTGGGTTAAAGCCTCTGCTTTCGGCTCAGGTCATGATCCCAGGGTCCTGGGATCGAGGCCCGCATCGGGCTCTCTGCTCAGCAGGGAGCCTGCTTCCTCCTCTCCCTGTCTCTCTGCCTGCCTCTCTGCCTACTTGTAATCTCTCTCTCTGTGTCAAATAAATAAATAAAATCTTTAAAAAAAAAAAAAAAATAAAAAAAAATAAAAGGAATAAATAACAAGATCGATACAAAATCCCTCAGGGGATATAAAAACAACTAAGAAGCAAATTTAGAAAGAAACCAAAAAAAATCACAAAGACGGATGAGCAAGCAGCTATCCCACGGTCTATGCTCAGGAGACGTGACGCTGACTGTTGGGTGAGACTGAAGAGTTGAAGAATCCACACACTTCAAGATTTGAAAAATTCTTTAAAGGAGACTTCATTCAAATTCTCCTTTTTATAGCTGGGGTTATAGATAAATTACATCACTTTCCTGTTTCCAAGCTTGGTAGAGGCAAAACCCATAGAAGGATACAATTTCCAGTCCAGTGTTTTAACTACCAATAAGCATTATTTCTGTAATTGGTACTGCAAACAAGGAAATCACTCTTTATTGCACAGTTCATTGTATAAACATGATTTCAAGGACACGTTAACTTAGCGAAGGCAGAGTATTTTTTAGTGCCTGACTACATTAATTATAAGTCAATGCATGCAGCCAATTTCTAAGAATTCTATCTACTCACTGAAACATAACCAAGCTGCAGGACTGCTCTTGGAGTGATTGCGCATTTACTCTGATTTACAGAGCATATTTTAAAGTACCAAAACTTATTTCATTTTACCCTTTTTGCTAATAAAGGCTAGTCTCCTCTGAGCAAATTCCAACCAGCGTATTTCTTCTATAACAAAGAAAAGTGTGCTTCATGAAGCAGGTATGTAGCTATTAAGGAAATAACATCCTTGGAATACACACGAATGGTTAAGCGCAAACGCTTCCAGTTGGTACTCAAAAGGGTGTGAAGAGTACATGTAGCCCAGTATTAGCATTGCAAAAATTGCAAAAAGAAAATGGAGAAGCTTTAGAACAGAGCAGCAGAGTGCCAATCAACCCAGTTAATACAAGATCATAAAACCTTATTATGCAAAGAAGCTCACACAGAGACTCAGAATGCCACAGCTACTGCATGCTCTGACCATTGTGCAGGTAAGGCGTCTAGGCTTTACCTTTTGAACTAGGGGCTGGGCAAGTTTTACGAACAAATTAAAAACTGATCCTACAGATTCAGAATCTGATAGTAGATTATTAAAATATATCTAATTAAAATATTCAAAATGATGAATGGTTATAATGGTTAATTGCAATTCGCTTTAATATAATTTTTAAACTTCACAATAACTGCATTAAAATATGCAAAATATCCTAATTTCACAGGTGAAAAATACTGCAGAAACCATACTCATTTAAAAAGAGAGAGCGAATGCCAAGCTTTGAATTCAATTATACTTCCAAACACCATGCCCTTTGTTATATCATACATAAAAACAATCCTTGAAGGTAGAACGTCAGAGTGATATTTCCATCTTTTATAGACCAGTAAATAGATGTTAGTCATGGATTGTGGAAGGGTACAGGGAGAATTCAGTTGCAAAGTTGAGAATGGAGTTTTAGAATCTCTTTCAAAGTCTTCTTTCCACATTGAAAACTGACTTAAACATTAGCTCAAAAGATAACAAAAATAATAAATTAAGTAATTTAAAATAGATGTCAAGAGCTTGGTCTCTGAGGTCAGGTTGATTAAGGTACTTGACGTTGAGCAGGTTTTTTAATCTCACTATTGCAGATGACTCACCTATAAAATGATGATAATAAAATCTACTTCTTCTTATAAGGACAAAGTGGATAATGTGTGTACAGTTCTTAGAAACAGTTTGGACATTAAGGAAGGTAACTTGATATACATCGCCTTCAAAATATCTTTCTCCCTCCACTCCCCATACTTAGCCACAGGGCAGTCTGACAAGTGAGGGACACCCAGCAGCAAAAGGGCATGAAGTAAAGTGCCAAGATTATGGGCGGAGCCACACAAAGTCCATTAAGGAATAAGCCACCAGTGTTTTTGGTGTTTTGCAATAAAGAGGTCACTGAGAAGAAGTCACCGATGTGCCCCATGAGAGAGCCTGCACTTGCCAGCTACACAAATGGCACTAATTGCCAAGAGAGAACCACCAACAGAACAAGCTAAGTAAAAACATATTTTCCTCCATTTTTATAATCTCCCTTTCCCTTGCCTCAACTCTGGCAGGCCCAGAAAGAGGAGAGGAAGAGCAGATCATAGCCTTTTGCCCACTGCACATCTCTTAGTTGTGAACACGGCTGCGAAAAGGAGAGAAGATCCAACCAGCATCAAAGACGGATGTTTAAATGGGCCTGCACCGGAGTCTTTGATACATGAAAGTGAACAGAAAGCTACAGGATACACTCAAGATATATTGTCACGATGTTGGGGGGACAGGAGATCCAAAAATGAAGAGTCGTTGAATTTGGTCAGTTGAATTTCTAAAGCCCTTGGGGCAAAGTCGTCCAAACACTTTCTTACAGCGTCCAAGTCCCAGCAGGATCTCTCTCCCTTTCCTGTCTAGCCTGGGGTTTGGCAGTCCCCACCCTCCCTCTCCACTCTGCCCGGAGCAATCCTTTCACTGCACGGCCTCTGATGTGTCCTGTTCCGACTAACTCCCCAACCTCACTGATCTCTGCTGCAGAGGCGCGTCCCTGCCAGTCCCTACATTTGGCCAACTTCTTTTCCACACTAACAAGGACTGTGATCACCTTCTTCAATGCTCTAACACTAGCATCTAACAAACTTCCTGGAACATAGGAAATAAACAATAATTAGTCAATGAATGAATGAATGAGAAGCATCATTAGAAATTAAATGTAGTTAAAAAAAAAAAAGAAATTAAATGTAGTAACAACGATTCTGGGCAACAAGAGCTCCAATTCCATAAGGAGAAAGTCATCAGCAGAGGCATGTGGTAGATGAGCTCTTGGATATCTTTTGGCAGACACCTGCACTCAATACCTTAATCCTTAAATGTAACAAGTGTGGAGTGTATAATGTTTGCATGTGTGTTTTTGTGTAACTATATTAAACTAGCCACAGTAGTCTTTTAGTCTGTATGGTGGTTACATTATAAAGAATGTTGACACATATCAAAAAAGCTCTGCCATAACCAATCCTCTGGTAAGAGAGACCTGCCGTGTTTTAAAGTTTCATTTGGGGATGGTTTTGCAGCTCTCTTTTTTTGGGCAACTGGCCATAAGGCCCATGTGATCTGGCTTTGTGTTCTTTTCTAGCCTCATCTCCTCCCCGCCCCCTCCCCCCAAATCCCTTAAAGCATTCTGGGCTCAAGTCACACTGGATTTTTGCATTTTACTAAATTCAACCAGCCCTTCCAGTTCGTGCTAAAACACTCCCCTCATTGGTCCTCTGCAGTTATCTTCCTTTCCTAGAAACCTTCTCAGATATAGATATCCTATACCCACATACCCTCTGCTACATAGTCATCCATAAATACTTCAATAAAAGCATGATCCCACTGTTTCAAAGTTGATAACTTTTCTTAGCTGTTTCCCCACATCACTGTGAACAACTTGAGGACAAGCACTGGTTATACTTAGGGATTTCAGCTCCCACACAGCGACAGACACAGAGCACGTACTTAGTAAATCTTGTTGAAATGAGCAAACACAACTCACGCCTTGTAGTAGCTCAGACAGCAATAAAGAAGAAAGACATGTGAAGATTTTTATAATCCAGTCTGCGAAGCCATAAAAACGTGAGTACCCCATGTGGTGGAACACAAGGACAGAAGGACTGACCCTACTTGGAGGAGCCAACAAACACATCGGAGAAGATGAAATTTGAGCTTGGCCTTGAATAAATAAAAGATCTCTAGTTGGCAAAGGAGGAGGGAAGCAACACAAGAAAAGTGGAAAACATCCCCACAGAGTTGTTGACGATGATGGCATGTTCGGAAAACAGTGAGTTCGATGCAATATTTAAAAAGAAAAACCTCACTGATAGCTATAATGCCTTACAGCTACTGCCCTCTGTCTCGCCTCCTCTCCTCAACCATGTTGCTTAGAAATGTTGCCTCCACGATTTCTCCATTTCCTCACCTCCCACATGCTCAACCCACTGCAATCTGGTTGCTTTTACCACGATCAGCAAATACCTCCGTGTTCTTAATCTAATGACACATTTGAATCCTTTACTTGGCTTTTCCATAACATGACACCCTTGTTCTCTCCCTACTTTTGCAGAGCTCTCTTGCACTGCTATTAAATTATATTCTCCTGGTGTTGTGGGAAACCATTGGGAAAATCCTTACCATGGGATCTGAGACTTTCTGTGTCTGCCAACAATCTACATGTAATGGTAACCCTAGAAAATATGGAAGTAGGGCACCTGGGTGGCTCAGTGGGTTAATGCCTCTGCCTTCGGCTCAGGTCATGATCTCAGGGTCCTGGGATCGAGGCCCACATCGGGCTCTCTGCTCAGCGGAAAGCCTGCTTCCCCCCCGCCCCTGCCTGCCTCTCTGCCTACTTGTGATCTCTATCTCTGTGTCAAATAAATAAATAAAATCTTAAAAAAAAAAGAAAATATGGAAGTAGCATCAATAAACAATATCTATTATTCTTGACTAGGGCAAACAAATTCTGTGTGACTCCTCCCAGAAGAGAGATTCCACCCTTGAAACCTGGAGAAAGAACATGCAATCTCTGCAATTTTAATTTTAAAAAATCACTCATGTTCAGAAATTATAGCTGTTTATTATTTAGTTTATAAAAAGGGATGGGGGAATGTTAAGGAATGTCCCTCTCTGTAGGAACTCAAGAGAACCAGCACCTGAACCTCACCCTCTTGAAGGAAGGTAGGATGGAGTCAATCTGCCTTTATTTGCCCTCTTTTCTGAAACTGCTACCCCGTTCCCTAGGTTAGATTTTACTCTGGGCAAAACCCGTGAGTCCTTCCCATTACCACGTGAACAATACCACCGTCCGTATACAGAATCCTACCTTGACAGAGAATTGTAAGTGATACAAACATCCGACTCTTGTGCATCATTGCATCTGATAAGGAATAAAAGGTTTCTAACTTTGCTGTTAAGAATCAAAACATAGCCTGTTTCAGAGAAGGAAATCCCCCTTTCTGTTGACAGACACCTATCGCTGCTTCTCAGTCTCCTCTCAACTCTGTTTTACTTTCTTGTATTCTGGAGTTTCTGTGAAAGTATGATGACCATTTCAATCGAAATCTCTTTCTTGCACAATGTTATACACGCCCATGGTTTCAACTACCATCAGATGGCTCCCCATTCCATCTGTACTCCAGCCTTTCTCCCAAGCTCTGGATATGTGTTGGCACCTAGACATCGCCAATTAAATCTCTCACAGAGACCCAAACGCAGTGTATCCAAAATGTAAATACTCATCGCCCAAACACCAGAGCAACAGCAAAGTAAACTTTTCCTCTGTGTATTATATCCCCGTGAGCGGTACCATCCACCCCATCTCCCAAGACCTCATCCTGTGCTTCCTTCAACCTCTGCATGCAACAGATCGCCAAGTCTGACTAATACTACCATATGCACATCTTCTAAATTTTTTCAGCTTTTCTAGCTTTGGTGCCACTAATCTGGCCCAGTCCACAGTCATTCTTGTGTGGAATAAAGAGCTTTCAAACTATTTTTCCCTTTCCCTATTCTCTAATACAAATTACTGGATTGCAGAAAATCTGACTCCATCACATGCTTCTATATTACCCCAACCCCCCCCCCCCCCCCCCACCCCCTGCGCCCTCGNGTCAAATACCTTAACCTGTTAAAACATAGACTGGCACACCCCACAACTAGCAATTACGATTCCACAGATTATAGAAGGAACCCAGGACACCGATCCAATCCAAGTGTCTATAAATCACATTTTAAGGGACAATATTAAAAACTCTAAGAGGATACTGGAAGATATTGACTGAACGAACGAATGCTCTCAAAGTCTAATTTCTATCCTTCCAAAACATCAATAACTTTCTAGTAATCAGCTTCTACATGCCAATTTTAAAGTGAGTACAGTGACTACTTTACTTGTGGTAGACCGTATTTGCCATGTTTATAACAGGTCTCCTTATCTAGCCACATTTACAAATGACAACTTCTGATAAGGGTTAGCACCTAAGTCTGGTGTCAATTTTTGGTCAATGTTAAGATCTAATAACTCTCTAAACCTCCCTATGATGTTAACCACCAAAATACATAATATCTCAATCGCTTCTGGTGAGTCTAAGAGACAATGCACTTTGTTTTCAAAGGGACAGAAAACTATTAACCAAGGGGATTTAAATGATCAATACACCAAAGTCATGACTTACCTAACTGCCTGCTTCATAATAGCCTAATGGGAAACTCGGGTTTAGAAATTTTGAGGTGATGTCGAAATTTGCACTGCTTGATTTCTAACCTTAACACTTAGCACTGCAAGAGATTTCCATTTGGACTGAGGTTCTTAGTTTAGGCTTTAGGTTCTTAGTTGAGGTTCTTAGTTTAGGTTTTAGTGCAGTAACTGGTAGCTATACTACTTATGCCTGAAGAATATGCACGCACAGTGAAAATGTTTATTAATATGGGAAAAGACCTATATAGAAACTAAGGAGAAAAGAAAAAAAAACCAAAATAACAGAGGAGTGAGTTATAAATTGCTAAAGTGCACATGCCTACTACAAACTTCGTCAACTGTCAGCTACCAGTACATTCCCAACTTTAATTACCTTCTTACTCATGAATTTTTTAAATGTTGAAATAAAAGATTTTTAAACTTAATTGCAGACACTGTAATTAGAATCTTTAATTATAATTTAGATCTGCAACTTTCTTTGGACAATTACACTAGCTAATGATTCTGAGATAACAGAATGTATGTGTGTGTGTGTGTTCTCTTGGTTCTTAATTCTTTTTGCTATGCTGCTTTTTCCTCTCAGGCTAATGTCACAACAAATCTACATCACTGACCTGAACAGGATGGAGGGGTTTGGGTCTACGCACACTGCATAGAAATTAGTGTATTAGCTAAGCTAGTAAAACTAAAGTTAAATATATTCTTTAATTTTTTCTCATTACCAAACTGCTTCTAAAAGACATGAGTTATATATCTTCATGTCCATTTGCACATATGGTTAATAATAATGTGTCTTCCTTCCACATATAATAAATTTCTTCCTCTTTAGAGTGTCACATGTAAGTTTCATTTCTTAGCCATCTGTACTAACATGAATTCAAACTTTCCCTCATTTATTTATCATGCTTTCCAGCAAAAGTAATATCATGATTGAAAATCATTATATTTGGTGATGATGACCAAATCACTTCTCTTGATAAAATGTGTATATGTTTTTAAGTTGAGTTCTGTCTTCCCTAATAGGTTTATAATATGAGTGTGTGTGTGTGCACACATGCATGTGTGTTTTACATGTGTACAGAGGTTATTCAACTTTAATTTCCCTCAGTTTCATCTTTCTTCTTAGATTTGGACAAATAACAAACAATACCTGTTGAGTGATGAAACTATCTCTGTCTCTCACTCAAAATCCTTCCCATATCACACATTATTATGTATACCAATTATTAGTGTATTGTCTCTCAGCTCCAAATGCAGGCTCCTTCCCCCACCCCACCCCACCCCCCCTTTTTTTAAGATTTTTATTTATTTATTTGACAGAGAGAGAGAGAGATTACAAGTAGGCAGAGAGTCAGGCAGAGAGAGAGGAGGAAGCAGGCTCCTTGCCGAACAGGGAGCCCAATGTGGGGCTCAATCCCAGGACCCTGAGATCATGACCTGAGCCGAAGGCAGATGCTTTAACCCACTGAGCCACCCAGGCGCCCCCCTTTCCCCCTTTTTGTAAGATAGCTCTGTGTGTGTGTGTGTGTGTGTGTGTGTGTGTATTTTCCTTGCTTGTTCATGATGCTTCACCCCAAATGTAGATGCTGCCTTCGGCATTTACTAGTTCTGTATTACTTAGAGCCTTCTTTTATCCTGTTTTATTATTAAAGCACCTTGTTCTAGTTAATAATTCATTTTATTAGATTTTCCCTGTTCAAACTATATTTATAGACCCTTTCCTTGGACTGGACTCTGATGACAAAGTATGTGCCCCCTTGGTAGCCTTGTAATTCATAAGACTTCCTCCAAGCCAACTACTGGTAGGACTGAGTAAACAAGGTGAATAAAGATGGAAATAATGTAGAAAATCAAAAGAATTCTATAGGACCGTGTTAGCCTAGGTAATTCAAGGAAAATGAACCATTAGGAAGAAGGTCTAGGGCCTTCGAGTGTCCCACGAGCTTACCAAGATGTTAAATATGTACTTCATTTAGGGAATATTTCTACATACAAGTGCATATGCACATGACTCTCTCTCCCACACACACACACACAAACACTACAAAATAGAAAAGGAAAACTAAAAAATCAAAGTAATTTTTTATTTAAATGTTTCCAACTACAACTCTACTCTAATTCAATTTAACCCAGATCATTTGGATTTGTGAGTGCATTTTCATGTTTAGTACGATGTGTAGCAGGATCCTCCCAAATATGAAGCATATCTGGAGCCTGCTAAAATTTTTTAAAGTTCTTGAGCTAAAGTCACTGAAGAGGGCAAACTTTTTAATTCAATTCAGAAGAAAAAGTTTAAATCTGTGCTGTTGCTAATGACTGCATACCTAACAACAGCTACCAGCTTTTTACTTTTATTTTTTGTGCATCAGCTTGTTAATATGTACCCTGTTTTTAAGAATGACAGCAGCAAACAGAACCACAGACCCATAACCGCTGGAAGCATGATTGCCTGATAATGACTGCTTCGCTTGCACCTGGTCCTGCCCCAGTTCTAGGGCAGGCTGTCCTTAACCTCTGAGTCTTCAACTTCACACGTCAGCAGTCCCTGTGCTGCCTTTCAACTTGACATCAGTGGGTTCCCTATGTTGACTGCTAAGCTTTCGGTCTTGCTGCAGAATTATAATGCTTTTCCCATTTTTTTCTTAGTTGATTTTTCCCAGAATTTATGATTTGTAAAAACAGATAAATTTCCCAACAAATGTCTGCAAGGAATTTCGACATGGAAACACTTACTAAATGATCACAGTTTCTTTTCCTTTTTCCTTTTTTTTCCTAAACTTCACCTTTACTAAGGTATAATTAACAAATAAAACTAGAAGCTATTTAAAGTGTACACAGTAGTGATATACATAGTGAAAGCACTCCCCCATCTAGTTAATTAACACATCCACTAACTTATATTTTTGTGTGTGTGTGTGTGTGAAAACATTTAAGCTCTACTCTCTTAGCAAATCTCAATTATACAATATAGTGTTATTAACTATAGTCACCATATTTTACATTAGATCCTCAGACCTTATTCACCTTGTAGCTGAAAATTTGTACTCTTTTGCCAACCTCTCCCTATAACCTTACCCCCAACCCCTGGCAACTACTTATCTACTCTCTTTTTCTGAGTTTGACTTAAAAAAAAAATGTATTCCATGTGTAAGTGATACCATGCAGTATTTGTCATCCTCTGCTTGGCTTATTTCACATAGCATAATACCCTCAAGGTCCATCCGTGTTGCCACAAATCCACATTCTGGTTTTTTTCCATAGCCAAAAATATTCATATATGTAATAAATGAATTATATATGAACTATATATGCATAATACATATAATGTTTTGATACCTTAGCTCTTATGAGTAATGCTGCAATGAACATGCGAGTGCAGAAATCTCTTTGAAATCCTGTTTTCATTTCCTTTGAATATATACCCAGAAATGGAATTAATGAGTCATATGATAGTTCCCTTTTGGGGCACCCGGGTGGCTCAGTTGGTTAAGTGTCTGCCTTTGGCTCAGGTCATGATTCCAGGGTCCTGGGATTGAGCCCCTCATGGGCTCCCTGCTCACTGGGGAGCCTGCTTCTCCCTCTCCCTCTGCCACTCCCCCTGCTTGTGCTCTCTCACTCTTTGCCAAATAAATAAATAAAATCTTAAAAAAAAATGAGTATCCTTTTTAAATTCTGAGAAACCTCCTTACATTTTTCCATAATGGCTGCACCAAATCCTATTTTCACCAACAGTGCACAAGTGCTCCTTTTTCTCTACATCATAAACAACACTTATTTCTTGTCTTTTTAATGACATTCATACTGACAGGTATGAGGTGATATCTCATGGTGTTAAAGATTTGCATTTTCCTGATGATTAATAATGTTGGGTACCTGTCATGTGTCTGTTGGCTATCTGTATATCTTCTTTGTAAAAATGTCTATTTGGTTTGTCTTCCTTTTTTAAATTGGATTGGGGGTTTTAAATTGTTTGGGGGTTGTTTTTTGTTTGTTTGTTTTTTGCTACTGAGTTTGTCAATTATTCATTTTGGCTATTAACACCTTATCAGATATATGATTTGCAAATATTTTCCGACATTGTGTAGGTTGCCTTTCCATTTTGTTGATGGTTTCTTTTGCTGTGAAAAAGCTTTTTGGTTTGATGTAGACCCACTTCTTTATTTTTGCTTTTGATCTCAGATCCAAAAATCCATTACCAAGACTGATGTCGAATGGCTTCTCTCCCATGTTTTCTTCTAGTAGTTTTATGGTTTCAGTTGTTCTGTTCAAGTCTTTAATCCATTTTGAGTTCACGCCACCTGCTTTCTAAATGTGTGTTAGTAATTGACCGTAAGGTCAGAACAAAGAGGAGGAGGATTAACCTAATCCATTGTCACCACCGGAAAAAGGTCACCTTACACTTTTTGCCAAAAATATATGAGTTTGTCCAAAACCTTCAGAAAACAAACATTTCATACGTCTAAGAGAAGTATATATTATTCTATTTTTGAGTTTTTAGGTAGAATAATTCCCTTAGTAAAAAAAATTAAAAATAAAAACCAAAAACATTAAAAGTAACTGTGAGGACTAAGAGGCACAAGACAAGATAAACAACATTGAAAACTATGATATTTGGTGTCCTATATTATTTGCCTTTTTGGTTTTTTTTGTTTTGTTTTGGCCTTTTGTTTTGTTTTGGTAGTAATGCACCAAAGGTAACCATGAAAGAACCATGCATATACCATCTTGCTAGTTTTTCAGTGTCAGACAAAATTCTAACTCTCCTCGTTCCACATAGAGGTTAGGTGCTCATTCTCACTGTGCCTCTCTAGCATGTACTGAGACAAACAGGGTAAATACATGGTCTTTTCAGTCAACCAATAATGTTTGGAATGCATAGTCTTGCTAAATATGTCTCCGTCATCTTTCAAATTCCTGTACACTTAAAACTGACCTATGGAAAGAGGCAGATTAATAGACCAGATCACAACAGAAGATACTGCAATGTAGGAGGGAGGATTATGTTGAAAGGATTTTTTTCTGTTGCTGTGGAATAGTGGCTAAGGCTTGGAGTTAAGGGGGGGTGGGGAAGCACTTAAGTCTGCGTATTAGAATTTGAAAGAACTTCAAAGACCTGCCAGAGTTTGGTATCAACCAAGTCCCCAAAGTTGGGGGTCATTACTCCTGTGCCACCTTAGAGCTTGAGCCACCCAAGTCAATTTAAGAAAAGGACTATGAAGTCAGAGAAGAGACTCTGGTAGAAGACAAAGCAAATATTTTCAATGATAGAAATGGCATATTGGCTTCCTAAAGGAAAGGTGAAGAGGTCCCAATGAACTGGCTAATGTTTATTGATGTCCGCATTAAAGGAAAATTTAGTTTTTGTGCATTTATCCCAGTGAAAAGCCATCAAACTTGGTGTCCTTCCCCTTGGGTTGTCAGAGAAAGGGTAGAAGCTGGGGAAAGGTGACATAATGGAGGATGACCAGGCAAAGAAAGGATAAGGGCATTTCCTCTAAGTCTCCCTTTCTGGGCCATAAGGAAGGTGGATGAAAAGTGTTTCAACAAAAATTTCTATTACTGAGCACTATAGTTAGCAGTAGAAATGGAAGACTGAATACTAAAATTTCAATGCTTAGTCAATAATTTATATGATGCTTCTAGCCTGCCAGTTTTTAACCCAACAGACTAATTTCCCTCTTTTCACTCATCTTATTTTAGAGGAAAACAAATAGTAATTTCATAGAATTCAAGAATGTCAAGATTCTAGTTTTCTTTAGATTGCTTTATATATGCCTACCATGTATGTAGCTTGTAGGTACTGTATGTGCTTAGATAATGTGAGAAGGAACCCCCCTCACTTATTGCCAGTGGAAGATTTGCATTTACAGCACTGACCATGAGCACACTGTGCCAGAAGTGGTCGTCTATGAAACTATACACCTTTTACTTATCAAAGTCCAAGCAGGTCCTTGAATCCTAGAAAATGGTTCTCAGCAGTATAGTTATTTGTATTTAACTAATTGTTTACCACACTGTAGCTAGGCAGGCAAACTCTGAAAGAATATAAAATGTAAAGGGTTAATATAAACACTCAAGGAGGAATAGTGTACCACTGGCACAAATAAGGATCTTTAAGTCTACAAGTATTTGGATCAATTAGGCATGAGACAGACACATAATTCTATAACACTGAAAATACTTGTTTATTCTAACCTCCCCCCATATAATGGGAACATAATATGAAGTAAAAATACTATTTAATGAAAAACTCACCATATCTGTATCTGAGACAGGGCCAAAACTGGTCACGTAGATGTTAGTGAAGACTTCAGTAATACTATCTGATATGAGAAAAAGAGAGTAAATATAGATAATGTATAATGAGAGCCACTGAAAGAGAAGGGGTCAAGTACATGGAATGATTAGAAAACTGTGTGGTATTTAGGAATATTACTTTTTACTTTCTTCTCAACCTTCACAAACAACAAAAACTTCTATATTGCTCAATTATTTCGTAGGTTCTCACAATCCTAAATGCTAAATGCCTAGAAGTATTATGGCATTCTTACTTGGAAACTACACCTGATTGAGAGCATTCTGTTTTAACCATATTTCTGAGAATTGATAGTTTCTTAGAATCTGTCTTAACTGAACTAGTTTACAATAAATTTACTACCAGTACTAAAAATAAAGTGTGGTTAGTATGGTTACTGTTTGATATAGTCCTAAATCTGTTTTTTAAAACTAAGTATTTCAGATGGTACTTCATGATGGTAAAGGTTTAGTTTGTAGACTGTAAATTAGTATATCTTCTCAATAAAGCACAGAAGTGAATTGTTATTTATTAGAAATAAATAAAATTCAAGTTAATATAAAAAGCTTCATTATTCAGTGATATAAAAATAAAAGCAATTAACAGATGTTAATCACATTGGATTACTTCCAAACAAACTTGCCTTTAAAGGTATTTACAAGTGTATGAAATGTTAAGATTTACTTGAATTAGATTCAAATGTTACATAACTTTTTAACTATAACACAATTAAATGGACTGCTCTTTTAACCAGGTGATTTAGATCTTTGACTTTAAAGAAGCCAAATGGTGATGGGGGAAAGGCTAAAAGAAAAGGCTTGAAAAGAAAAATTTTTCCAGGGTACTTATAGAAAAAAAAACAATACATCATTAATTTCTATCATCATGAAATGAATGCCTCATCTACTCTCAAATTTGTAGTTCCACAGAAACAATATCACAAAATATTTTTAATATTATACTGCACACTAATTCACAACCATAAAAGAGAGAGTAAACTAAGTCTGGGTATATTGCATCCACTAAGACCAAAATAAAAAGTAAAAAGGATTTTGAAATAACAAAGCAGACTTTGAATGCTTAGGCTTCAAATGTCTTAAAATTTAATAATCTGCATGACAATCCTGAGGCTGTTTCTCTCTTATTATCTCAATATGTACATATACACTTACATACATACAGAAAGGTAAGGAAATGTGCCTAATGACCCACACTTGGTAGAGTGAACAGACCCAGGTTTTAGAACCCAAGCAATCTGGCTCCTAAGCCCTAAGGGAAACCAATGCTAAAACTGTTTTCTCATTAACTATGTAATTTATTCACTGTATTCACCCTAATACTCTGCACCAAAACCATATAGTGTTCCAAATAAATATATTTATTCAGCTTTATTATTTTTTTATTCCATTTTATTCTAAAAACTGTTTTCATGAAGTTTTACCATAAAACTCATTTGGGACATAAATACGTTTATAAAGTTAATTGTCAACGTGCTTCAAAAAGCCCCATGCTTGCTTTAGTGTTCTGTTTTTCTGTTTTTCTCTTTTAAAATTCTTAATTATCTTTTGAAGAAAGGGCCCTGTGTTTGCATCTTGGACTAGGTCTCACAAATCATGTAGCTGGTCCTAGACGTGAATTATACATGCTATTAGAAAGAAATTATGAAAATGGGGCTCAGGTTTGTTTGCTTTTTCTTCTTAGTCATACCAAATCAATACTGTCACACTTATTCAATAAACAATTGAATAAAACTTTAGTTATTACAGATATTGATTTAAAATGTTCCAGAGAAGAAAAATGTAAATGCCGAGGTAGTCTTCACCCAAATACAGGCAAATGGAATTATTCTCCTTAGTCTGAAGTAGCAAAACTAGAGAAGAGAGATGACCAAACGTGGGAATATATTCATGCTGACGATATGAAGGATATCCATTATATGCCAAATGGCAAGTAAAGGGTATAGAAGGTTGTTATCAGTACCTTACGGCTGCAAGGAAATGGCAGCTAAGAATCCAAAGAGAAAAATAAGATTACCCTCAAAGCTCTAAGCAGTAAGAGCAACACCTAAAGACACAGAACACAGATATGCAAAATTACCTTAAATAAATGATTTCATGGTTTATCAACTTCATAAGCACAGTGAAAGAATGCAGGCATTGCAAGGAATATTCTCCAGCTATGCAAGTTCAAAAAAAGGAAAATCAGCAAGGCAAACACTGACCATGAATACCCAATAGCTAAGAGATTGAGAAAGTGATTCTTGGTTATAGCAACAGAGCTGTCAACAATCGGCATTAGTAAAATATTTTAGGGTGAAGACTACGACTATTTGATACATCTAACACAGCTTCCTAAGGTTCTATATTCGAAATGCTACCTTTGATTATGATTTGGCTTTCCATAAGAGAGAGAAGGGGGAAGAAGGGAGAAGAGAAGAAATAAGAATTTTATGCATATCGGTGATTTGGGGATCTTGTGACACTAATTTGTCAAAGTCCATAGTATCTTCTGGTTAGTTGTCATTTTCCCATATGGATTTAGAACGGGGTTACAATGTGTTGCTAATTAACACCTGTTATAATATTCGGATCCATGTGACAGATGTCTGTCACAGAGTAAAGAAATGAACTGGTATTCTGGTGGCAACCTCAGTCTCTTCACTTTAAGTACCATGAAATACCTTCTCAAGTCCTGACCACACTGAGTGGACTCACCTTGCACTGTCCTGACTCAGGACCTCCACCTTGGCTATGGCCTCTTTCTCTTCCCTTCTTAGTTGAGTGCTTACCTGCCTTGAAGTCTCTAAATGCCCTCTCCTCAGAGCAGAGGTTCATTATATTCCCTGTATAATGTAAGTCTGCTTCCCTCATTTTCTCCCTGACAATTCCTTTTCATAAGACTTTTTAGAATTTACCATTATTTTCATGCCTTAATTTTTTTTTTTTTATACTCATTTTTTGGTTTTGGTTTTGGTTTCGTCTGGCCTATCTCCCCAACCAAAATTCAGATTCACAAAAAGACAATGACTATGTCATTTCTGCTTAGCACAATGTCTGCCACCTATTAGGTGTCTTATATTTGAATTAACAAATAATTTCTAATTATAGTTCATGTAGAATGTACACCTTTTCCCAAAATATTTCACCAACATTACAAATGGCCATGAATAACGGAATGAGTACTGTCATTAGTGAAGACAGAGCCCTAACTATCCATTAATAGAGGGAAGTCGAAAGCCTAGGGAACTAGATTCCAGTGAAGAAACTTTAAATCGAGCAAAACGAAAGAATATATTTAGGGAAAGCACTATTTCAGTGGAAACCAAAATTTAACTTTTGGACAAATAATAAGTGGCTTTTAACAAACGGATACCATGAGTTACCTCAAAAAAAATTATTTATAAGCTGAATTCTTGGCTTTAGAAATGCCAACAGCAAAATATGTAAAAGAGGATCTTCTATATAGATTTTTCCAAAGGCAAAATGCCATGGGTTAATAATAAGTACTTGAGGAGAAATAAGGACTGCATGTAATAAACATAAAAGGTGTGATCCTGGGACGCCTGTGTGGCTCAGTTGGCTAAGCATCTGCCTTCAGCTTAGGTCAGGATCCCAAGGTCCTGGGACTGAGTCCCACATTGGGTTCCATGTTTGACGGGGAGCTTGCTTCTCCTTTTGCCTGCCACTCCCCATGCTTGCACTCAGTCTCTCTCTCTCTCTCTGACAAATAAATAATAATGAAAATAAAATCCTTAAAAAAAAACAAAAGGTGTGATCTTTAGGAGCAATCATCAAATTCAGAATTTGAAAACCAGTTAACACTGGGAGAGAGAAAGGGGATAACTTTCTCAGGGTTACAGAGGGGGTTTCTAGTGGTTTCTAACATATTCTATTAGTTTCCTTCTTTAAAATTGATCTTAATTTTGACAAATTCTAAGATTTGATGAAGCTGGTCATTAAATAAGTCATACTGTTCTCTGTAGTCTTTTGAATGTTTGAAATACTTCATAGAAAAAATAATAAATGGCCCTGAAGGATATCCAAAATGAACATATGAATAATTTCAAGAAGGGCTTAAATTAATTGATAAAAATTGTGCTTCATTGGGTGATGCCCCATACAATAAAATTAAATTGTTACTTAAATTTTAGTTAACATACAGAGCAATATTGGTCAGGAGTAGAATTCAGTGATCCATCACTTACATACAACACCCAGTGCTCAATCACCAGTGTCTTCTTTAATACCCATCACCCATCTAGCCCATCCCCCCACTCACCTCCCTCCATCAACCCTCAGTTTGTTCTCTGTCATTAAGAGTCTCTTGTGATTTGTTTCCCTCTCTCCCTTCCCCCCTTCCCATATGTTCCTCTGTTTTGTTTATTAAATTTCACGATGAGTGAAATCATATGCTATTTGTCTTTCTCTGATTGACTTATTTCTTTTAGCATAATAAACTCTAGCTCCATCCACATCATTGCAAATGGCAAGATTTCATTCTTTTTGATGACTGAGTATATATACCAAACTCACTTTCAAAAATCCTTTGCAAATAGTCCAGTCTGGTTCGTGAATACAGTTAACATGTGTAGGAAGGCTGGGGTAACATGGGGTAGGAAGGTTGTAAAGAAAGAGAGGATGTATCAAAAGAGACCCGATGTACCAAAATGTTGAGAATATTATCTCTCTCTATGTGGCAGCAGGGAATTCACTGAAGGACTTTGGGAGAATCTTACCTGCAAGGATACTATACTAGAAATGTTATATTATATTTATAAACAGTGGGCAAACTGAATCAGAGGAGACTGAAGACAATGTATTCAGTTTGGAAGCTGTTACAATGGTTAACACAAAAGAAAAAAAATGATACTGAGAAAAGGAAAGTATAGAATTCAAGAGAATAAAGGCTGGGTTTTTAAAAAAGTAGTACTGTTAAAAGAGGCTGAAATAGGCCCTTTTGTTTGACTGGTATGATCTGTAGAGCCTGGATATGAGCAGTTGCAATAGAATTGCAAGGGCATAAAACAAAACATAAAATGTGAAAGAGGACTGGAAATCGTACACCTCAACGAGGTCCATCTTACCGCCATGTTTTCTTTTTTTAAGATTTTATTTATTTTTAGAGAAAGAGAGTGCATGTGCAAGCGGGGAGATGGAAGACGGACAGATGGGGGGAGAGAGAGCATCTCAAGCAGATTCCATGTTGAGAACAGAGCCTAATGCCAGGCTCGTCTCACGACCCTGAGATCACTACCTGAGCCAAAACCAAGATTTGGAAGCTTAAGCAGCTGAGCCACAAAGGGGTCCCCTAAATTTTTGTCAAATCTTTTTTCTTTTCTTCAGCATTTTTTTATTATGTTCAGTTAGTCACTGTTAGTCACTTGATGCAGTGTTCAATGATTCATTAGTTATCCTATTTTAAATTGCAACTGTTTCACATTTCTCCCTGGCTCTATATGTTCATTGACTTATTATGTTTACTATTTACTGCCTATATCTACTAATAGGGTAGACACAAAACACATGTGGGTATTTAAATTTAATTTCAGTGAGTTAAAATAAAATATTTGGTCCTCAGTTATACTAGATGTATATCTACATGTAACTATTTTATCTACATTTTAAACATGTAACTATTGCTACCACATGGAGAGCCAGGATGAACGTTTCTATCATCACAGAGAGTTCTATTAGATAGTACTGTCTACATCCTCCCAATAGAATTAAGTCCCATGGAGACAGAGACTTTTGTTTGCCCAGAAAAGTGAAACCCCAGCACAGGACAACCCCTGACATAATTGATATATTTTTGCCAAATAAATGAGTAAATGAATTATCATTCTTAGTTCAGAGTCATTGAAGAAATAGCCTTTGCTATCATAATGTTATAGCATTAGAAGAGAGATACTATACAAAATTAAGTAAACACACAATTACTGACATGCTAATATGCTATGAGNGAGACATTGAAGAAATAGCCTTTGCTATCATAATGTTATAGCATTAGAAGAGAGATACTATACAAAATTAAGTAAACACACAATTACTGACATGATAATATGCTATGAGGACATGTAAGAAAAGACTCCTTCTCCCAGAAACTCTTTCTTTGCTTGGTCTCTGGAACACCACAATCTCTTGATTTTATTCCAACCTTACCGGTTGCTTTACTCCTAAACCAGCATCCTGTTAATATTGGAATGTCCCAACATTCAATTTTTGGTCCCCTTTATTTATACTTCTTTATGATTTATGTCATGTAGTCAAGGACTCCTGAAATTCTATTTTGAGTCAGAGCTTTGTTCTAAAGTCTAGGCTCTTATACTTAACTGGCCAGTTGACATTTCCACATGACTATCTGATAGATTTTTAAACTCTTTGTATCCCAAACAAAACTGATTTGTTTCTCCAAAATCAGTCACATTAATGATTCCCCACTGTATCTGATTGTTGTCCTAATGCTCTGGGCCACAAACCTTAGTTTCATCCACAACTTCTCTGTTTCCAACAGTACATCTGGTTGGCTCTCCAAGATATCTATAATCCATCAACTTCTCACCTCTTCTCCATTACTACTGTGAAAGCTACCATCATCTCTCTATAGTAGCACCACTTCTACCTATTCACCCATACAATCTCTTACTTTTATATAATAGCTTTCTTGAGATACAATTCACATAATATAAAATACACCCTTTTTAAAGTATACAATTCAGTGGTTTTTAGGACAGGGTTGTACCACATCACTACTATCTAAATTTGAACATTCTTATCATCAGAGAGAAACCCTTGTCTTTTTCTTTCTGACTTATTTCACTTAGTGTAATACCTTCTAGGTCCATCCATGTTGTTGCAAATGGCAAGATCTTTCTTTTTTATAGCTGAGTAATATTCTCTCTCTCTCTCTCTCTCTCTCTATATATATATATATATATATATAGAATAGAAAGAAAAAGACAAATACCATATGATTTCATTTATGTGGAATCTAAAAAGCAAAATGAACAAACAAAACCTAACAGACTTTCAAAACAGAGAACAAACTGGTGGTTGCCAGAGGGAAGGTAGGTGGAGGGATGGGCAAAATAGAAAAAAGCGATTAAGAGGCACAAAAACAAAAACAAAAACAAAAGAACAAAACAGCTCGTAAAAGAAAATGAACCAGGAAATCCGCAGGAAGGAGAATCCAGAGAAATAGTGGAATCAAAAGTAGAGGAGAATATGGTGTCCCAAAGATTAGAGAAAAGAGTGTTACAAAGGCAGGGAGCCTGGGTGGCTTATTTGGTTAGTCACCCAACTCTTGATTTCTACTCAGGTCATGGTCTCAGGGTCATGAACTCAAGGTGGTGAAGTGGAGCCCCAGATAGGGCTCCATGCTCAGCAGTCAGTGTGGAGTCTGCTTGAGATTCTCCCTTTCCCTCTGCCTCTCCTTCTCATGCTCACTCACTCTCTCTTAAATAAAGAAATATTTTTTTAAAGATTTTTAAATTTATTTGTCAAAGAGAGACACAACAAGAGAGGGAACACAGGCAAGGGGAGTGGAAGAAGGAGAAGCAGGCTTCCCGCTGAGCAGGGAGCCCAATGCGGGACTCGATCCCAGGACGCTAGGATCATGACCTTAGCCAAAGGCAGACGCTTAACGAATGAGCCACCCAGGCACCCAAATAAAGAAATATTTTTTAAAAAGAGTGTTACAAAGGAAATTTAAACCCCTATAAGGAGAGAGTGATGGATGGTCACTGCTGCTGAGAGATCAAGTAATCTGAGGTCTGGAATATTCACCGCATTTGGAGACCTAGGAGCCATTAGTGCATAGAATATGCACATCATGGAGTGAGACAAGGGGGAGAAGAGGAAAAGGCTAGAGTGATTTGAAACAACTCTTGAGGAGTTTGTGAAGGGGAAGAGAACTCTAGCAACAGAGGAAGGTGAGGGAAGACACTTCCTTGCTTGTTTAAGGTGGAAGATGTCTGAGCATATGGCAATACAGATGGAGGGACTGGAGCAGAGAGAAAAAAAATGGTGATAGAGGAACATTCTTGGGTAATCAGGCAGTGCCTGCATTAAAGGACTGACAATGCACACATGGAAGGAAGGAGGAGGAGGGAATATCCCTGATTATATCAGGAGAGAATAGAAAGAGTGTGAAAATAAATGGAAGCAGGTTTTTAGGTCTGATGGTGGGAAAGTTAAGGAAGTTCCTGAAGAGGAGCAAAATTTCAAGTTATGTGCAAAATATCTGTCCATCATTCTTAGTACAGTAGGTAATGATTTCAAGTAAAAAGTTTGATATTTAAATGATTATATGAACAACATTTAAAATAGCGTATATCCATAGAAGACCAATGTCATATCTGCTGCCAGTTCTTTGTCCAAACTCCCTTGACAACCACCATTGCTCTACCTGCTACGGTGTTCAGCTGCCATCACCCTTGATTCTCTGCCTGGGGGCTTTCCCTGGCAGTGCCGAGCAGACTGGAAGCGCAGAGAAGCTCACGGCCCTGGGAACAAGCACTGACTGACGGGAACTGGAGGAAATAAAACCCAGCTTTCTCTCCTCCTCAGTGAAGACAACTCTAAGGCATGTCCCACACCATTTCCTAGAGGATGTCAGTGGGAGGGAAGACCAAACCCTAGTAGTCTTCAGCAGGAACCCATACCCTGTTTTGGCTCCCTTCCCCTTCCCTGTGTCACTCAGCCATCTCCTCTTCTAGTGCCTCCTGATAGGACTTCCAAAGTCAATGCATATCTCACAGTCTGCTTCTGAGAGAAACGAAAGCTGAATGCAACCATTATTCAGATATTCTAAGAAGAAAAGAATAATAATAATTGAAGACACAGGAAAGATAGTAACTGTATTCGCTGGAGCTAACTCTCCAAGCAATAACCCTTATCGTCTTTACCCCTGTAATTTGAATATTAACACTGATATTAATTAGGATACGAACTTACAATACTAACAGCAAGATCAAACTGTGGAGGATATCCCTTCAAGGAGATCAGGATACTGATGATTTTGTGTATCGTAGACAAGATGTCATAAATAGAATGTCGCGCATGTATTTTAGAACAAGTTGGTCATCGCTGTGTTTGGCTTTAACTCTCTCAGCAATAACAAAGACATTCTGCTTCCTGGGACGATTCCCGTAACACCTACATGCGCCATTTGTCATTATTCAGTCTTGTAAAAGCCAAAAAGCACTTATTAAGTGACTTTTGTGTATATGGCATTTAGTGCTCTCTATGACTCTGAATTTGGTGATACGATCTGTCCTTCTACCGAAGGAGCTGCTGCACCTTTCCCAGTACCTTCCCCCGGGTAGGCATTCAATATGCGTTTGATAGAAAGGAATGGCAGACAGTTCAGGGCTGCATGTGAATGGTCAAAAAAAGGCCTACGAAAGTAGGAAGAATGAAGAACAATAATAAAATCAGTATGTACTGTGTTCGAGTACGATCATTTTTCATTGTAGTTTTACATTTTGGTTTTCAATTCTTTGTGATGATTTAGAATCGGAAATATCAACATATATTAAACATATGAAATTTCTCCTCAGGATAAGATTTCTGGTCCTTTTAAATTGTTGCTTCTTTACATATTGTTTGCTCTTGTAGTTTCGTTTTACTTTGATTTTTTTCCTACGAATGAAAATGGTTTGATTTTAAAAGTATACCTCATTTAAGAATCCTGAACAAGTAAAGACAGGAATTCTGAACAAGTGTCAAAATGACTATATGCTTGAGAACAGGAAACAAAAAGGCCTTAAAGAATAAACTGAATACATCCCATCACGACAGGCATTGATTTTGAGTTGCAGATGAATCTGAATTAAAATCACTGCAGGTTTTATTTATCTCCAAAAGGGTTTCGGCCTATTCTGGCCCTTAGAACTATCACCAGGTAGAACATCATAGCGCCTCTCTCTTTTTGAAATGTCTTTCTTTAATACCTCATGATTCATCTTACTCTGGTGAGGAAACTGAAGATACACCTCTCTCCCCAAAGCACTAGTAAAGGAAATCGAATAGGAAAGGGAAGGGGAGACTGAATGCACCCTGATTCCCATTGGTTTAGTGGGGCCATTGGGCCCAATGAACAAATAACCACTAAGGGTTTACTAAGTACAGTCCAGAGACATCCACAGCTGGACAGACAAGGGAGAGAATGTTTCCGAAGGGAGGTTGTATGTGGTACCAGAAGCAATTTATGTTCCTCAAGGTAATGTTTCATTAAGCAGTAGCTACATGCCCCGTCTGGGACTCTGACAAATGAAAAGACAGAAGACATGCTGAAAGATATCACTTCTACTACTTCAAGTTAGATTTTCTTGTGCTGAGATTCTAGCGATCCCATCTTTTCCAATTGTAAAAGACGACATCGAGAGCACATGGGATATGCTAGAATACTAAGAGTCTATATTTCAGTCTGAGCCCAAGCTATTACAAATCTAGCAATCCTGAGTTCGTAACTTGGAGCTTATTAGTTGTTCTCCAAGTACCGATAGAAACCAGATTAACAACTAACTTGTGAGAATTTAAAAATGAAAACTATGCTTATGTAAATTTACATTTTGCTCCCCAAGTGCATATTAGTAAGAAAGGATTCACATATCCAACATATAATAAAGATAAACTTTTATCTTTTTAAGTTAGTGAATTATTTTATGTCAACATGAATTGAGAACTCTTAATGCACTAAGAAATATAATGTATATATATTGCTAATATCGAGGGATCTAAAATTCTTACTATATTCATTTTCTTTATTATAAAAAGGTACGTAAGTTAAAGCGTGCCTATTGACTTTATGATCTTTTCACCATCCCCACAGAATACTGCTGTCAACAGCAAAATAATGTTTGCCCTGCAAAATGACTTTTCTGTTCTTTGTTTACTATTTTGTAGAAGGGAAACATTTAAATGTAATACAAGTGTAACTATTGGAAAATGCAATCCAAACAATTTCAAAAGCTCATATTGCACATGGCTTTCAAATGTGCAAAATTTCCACCTCTCTATCTCTAGTCTTGGTAAAAGGTACCATGTCAGTTGTCAAATTCTTAGACTCAGTCTGACCTTCTTACTCATATTCTACATTTTAATTGCTCCCTGGGCTCTGTCGATTACATTTTCGACCCGTTTCTTGAATTTTCCTTGCCTCCCCAGCCTCACTAGTAGTAGCCTCTGGAACAGCCTCTTTCAGCCCTCCTGCCCCATCTTGCCAACTCCTATTTGCTTTCCACGATACTGCTGGAGTGTTCCCTCCTACGTAGAAGTTGTGTGATGTTTCTTCTCTGATCATCTGCTCAAACTTTTTTTCAGTGACTTTCCTTTGCCTAAAGATAAAGTTTGAAGAGGAGAGCGTGGCACCTAAGACGCTTCACAATCTGTCTTTGTCCACATTTCCATCCTGATCCAATGCTGTTCTGTAACACCTACCTCAGCCATACAACACTCCATGTCATTCTCCTTCATTTCTTTGTTTGTTTTCACACTTGTTCTTTCCTCTATATAAAGTGTCCTCTCAATTAAACCTTGCTCTTAAAAAAATAAGCTCAGATAACACAGCCTCTGTGAAGCTGTCCTTGCCATTCCTGGGGTATTTAAATAGTCTTTCTGTTGGTTCCAGAAGTTTTTACTCCTTCAAATCAAATGATCAAATCACCTTGTAACTTTTAATGCATGGGAACTTATCAGATGGTCCTGTGTTCCCCCCACTTTATTCACCACTCAAAAGCTCCCAGCACTTTGTTTCATATGAGTAACATGCAGTATCACAGATAATCATAAAATGATATAAAGCAACATCCTAAAAACAATCATTTCTCATTCACTGTTTGCTATCACGTAGTTTGCATTTTCTCTAGAAATATGGCTTAAGTAGGAAATTCATTTCGATCTTCTTATTCAACTCTAAGTGGACAGCATATTACCATCGAGGGTAAGGCTGTATGAACCCTGATGCACTTAAATATGAAATACATCAAGTTTCTCTTAATGCCTTAGATTATCTGAAATAAATTGCACGAAGGAATATTATGATGGTGGTAAAATTGCTGAATTACATTAATAATACAGGGAAAAATTTTAAGGCAAAGTTTTAGATTAAGATGCTAAAAACATTAGATCATTTGCTTTTTTTTTTTCAAGTGAATGCAGTTCTCACATTCAAAAACCCAACATTTTTCATCTACAACATTCCAAAGTTAAATGCATGGGGAGCCTTGTTGGCAATATCACAAACCATTGCTATCTTTCCCTGAATCTCCTGGATCAGCCTCAAAAGAAACTGTACTTATAACATAGAGCTTATTGATATTCTAATTTGATGATAGTATCACTTTTCTTCTTAAAAATAAATTTGGCTTAAAGTAGTGTAGAAGGAGAAAGGAAATCTCCTTAAGTAATTAACTTTATCACCCATCACTGGATGCTGTTTCTTGATGGCATGTGCACTAGAAAATGTTATGACTACTCTACACTTAACCTGTAATTATGAACTTTTAGAAACTTACATAGCAACCTTTTAGACTTGTCCTATCTGTTGAATTCCCATTGTGTGATAATAAAAGGAACTTACTGCCTATTAAGCATATACTGTATGCCTGGACTGGGTTAATTTTATATATATATATATAAATGATTATATATATGGTTAAATATATATTTGGTTATATATATGGTTATAACTTATGATCATCCTGGGCGCCTGGGTGGCTCAGTGGGTTAAAGCCTCTGCTTTCGGCTCAGGTCATGATCTCAGCGTCCTGGGATCGAGGCCCGCATCGGGCTCCCTGCTCGGCAGGGAGCCTGCTTCCTNTATATATATGGTTAAAACTTATGATCATCCTATGAACTACACATATTTTATCTCTCATTTAAATTCAATAGCTGAAACATTTTTCTCTGGCTTACATCTCATCCTCCTAACTACTTCAATATAAAATGTCATTCAAAAATACAAGGATTGGGGTGCCTGGGGGGCTCAGTGGGTTAAAGCCTCTGCCCTCAGCTCAGGTCATGATCTCAGGGTCCTGNCAAAAAAAAAAACTTATGATCATCCTATGAACTACACATATTTTATCTCTCATTTAAATTCAATAGCTGAAACATTTTTCTCTGGCTTACATCTCATCCTCCTAACTACTTCAATATAAAATGTCATTCAAAAATACAAGGATTGGGGTGCCTGGGGGGCTCAGTGGGTTAAAGCCTCTGCCCTCAGCTCAGGTCATGATCTCAGGGTCCTGGGATTGAGGCCCGCATAGGGCTCCCTGCTTGGCGGGGAGCCTGCTTCCCCCTCTCTCTCTCTGCCTGCCTCTCTGCCTACTCGTGATCTCTCTCTCTCTCTCTCTCTCTCTCTGTCAAATAAATAAATTAAAAAAAAATACAAGGATTTTTCATTTACCTTAAGACTGTTTGGTATCTTCAGTAGTGTCAGTATAATCAAACCATATACATTTATTACACATCTGTCAGACACTAGCTTCAGGTTACATATTTAGAGAGATATAATAATACAGAAATAATAAAGAGGGCGCCTGGGTGGCTCAGTGGGTTAAAGCCTCTGCCTTCAGCTCAGGTCATGATCTCAGGGTCCTGGGGTTGAGGCCCACATCAGGCTCCCTATTCAGCTGGGGCTCNGTCTTAGTCTACTTGTGAACTCTCTCTCTGTCAAATAAATAAATAAAATCTTAAAAAAAAAAAAAAAAAGAAAAAGAAATAATAAAGAAACCTGTCGTCTCGTTAGGTCGTCAGTGCTAGTTTTATGCAAAAAATGTCATTGAAACTTCAGCATGAAAACTTTATATGGGGGGCGCCTGGGTGACTCAGTGGGTTAAGCCTCTGCCTTCAGCTCAGGTCATGATCTCAGGGTCCTGGGATCGAGCCTGCATTGGGCTCTCTGCTCACCTGGGAGCCTGCTTCTCCCTCTCCCTCTGCCTGCCTCTCTGCCTACTTGTGATCTCTCTCTGTCAAATAAATAAATTAAATTAAATTAAAGAAAACTTTATATAGATATGTATGTGACACACACACACACATATACTTTTTATCCTATATATATCATATATGTATCTTATCATGTGTATACACACATAAACGTCCTATATAAATGTGTGTATTATATATTGGTATCAATATTTTAATATGTGTTATATGTATGTGTGTGCACACACACATAAAATATACAAATTTTGGTGCTGAACTGCATCTTATTTAAATCAAAATACATATCATGTCAGCTTAAATCTGGAACTTCTGAAGGCAGCTACACATAGAAAGACATGAAGAAATGAATAAGTGAATTTTCTTTCCTTTCTCCTTTCTTTCTTTTCGTTTTTCTTCATTTAAAATGAAACATATTTGAGTGCCTGTTACACTATGTAATTCACTTAGATAAAAGACAAGGAACACAGTATGTAGCCATCATGGTCCTGGCGGGAAGAGAAACAAATAAATAGAAGTGTGCATAAGTGGTAAAAATCATCAAACCCGCTAAGGTGTGGTGTGAGGAGGTTGGAAGTGGGAGATGGTGAGGAAAGAGGCAGGAGCACTGAACTCAGAGCTAGGGAGTCCGAGGAGGCTTTGTAAGCCATCCTTTTATCCACAAAGCACGCCTTTTTTTTTTTTTTTTTTTTT
>LNAC01000005.1:10775780-10812058 GCA_002007465.1 Ailurus styani
TTTTTTTGACAGGGAGAGAAAGAGATCACAAGTAGGCAAGGAGGCAGGCAGAGAGAGAGGAGGAAGCAGGCTCCCCGCAGAGCAGAGAGCCCGATGCAGGGCTCGATCCCAGGACGCTGAGACCATGACCTGAGCCAAAGGCAGAGGCTTTAATCTACTGAGCCACCCAGGTGCCCCCAAAGCATGCTTCTTTTTACTTATTTTTCCTTTTGGTCTCAGAACATTTCCCTTCCATCACTTCAACTCATTTTATTACAATCTCACAGTTGCAAGATAAGAAGAAAAGGCAGGGTAGCTATTACCTTTACTAAATATTTATACTTGTGATAGGCCCATTTTAGGAAACCTTGATTTTTACCTTAGGAGAAAATCCTAAGTAAGTAGATCATGGCATAGGATTTAGGCCTCAAAATGAGTGCAAAAACAGGTAGTAGAAGGAGCTTAACAGAAAAGATTCACCAGATGCAAGAGAGAAATGAAAGGATTTTAAAAAGTTAACTATGAAATTAAAATGATGACAGAATTTTCTTGTGGTCTTTTAAAATTGTTTTGGATGCTACACCTAGATGTGGTAGGAAATGTTCATTTTAATTTAATTCAAGTTCCCAAACTCAGCATTCTTTGCGATTCACAACATTATTTTACTTCGATCTGTTCTAGATCTGCCCCTGAATCTTAATTACGTCTACACATTTTTCAAACAAAAAAAAAATTTTATTTTAAACCATTGCTACTAAAATATTGTAGAGATACCAGAATTTTTTTACAACCAAAGTTTTTAAAGTCAGAATATTTGAAAAGATATATATGTAATAACATTCAATACTTATGCATGAAAAATTGACCTTTCAAAAAGAACTACAGACCATACTTGAAATCAAAACTGGATTTACTATTTGTTAGTGTAGAGCATACCTTTAATTTCTCAGCTCTGATCACATCTTTCACATAAATTTCTATGTAAGTATTCAAGTTGCTTCATTCCTCTTTCATTTGCACTTAAATTTTATCCTTTTTCCTTCTAGGCTCTGATACGATGTTATGAACAGTTGATTTTCCCCCATCCTAAGTTCAGATTCCAGCACCACTTCCTACAAAAGTATTTGTTACATAAATTTGTAAGTTGATACATTTGGGGTTTTACCAGAAAATGACTCCCACTGTTCACCTTTACTTATTCTGGTCATTCCTGGTAGTCTTTTAAAGTGCTGTTTCAACTCTCCAGACAGTTTTAAAAGGCAGCTGTGGTACAACGCCAGCTAATAGATCAAAGAGATTCACCCCACGTTTGCCTTCACTGAGCTCCGAAGTAGGACTCTCAGCCCTTTGCTGGAAGGGCAGAGAATCACTGATAAATGAGCCTTTGTACCTTGTGCAATAAAAACACATCCAGTTTATAGTGACAGGGACAGTTATAGCTAAATCAAGGTATTTCATTTGTGCCCTGATACTCCTCACCCTCAGCTCTCCTGTCTGGAACAGACACTACATTTCTGAACTCTATTTACAACTGTTGAGATTCAACATTCTGCTTATATTTGTGACTCACTGATTACGATGACAAAACAGAAATAGTAAGTGAGCTACATAATTTATTTTTCCTTTGGTCCTCCCAGAAATAATGTTTGCTTCTCCTCTCAGTGTGAAAGTTTTTATGTATCCCATCTGTAAATGTTCACAAGAATATAAATCCAATGCAGAAATGAAATACATCATTTCCAGAATATACTGGGCAGTTCTTTTTAGTTCCTAAGAATATATCACCACATAAAGAGAAGAACTGAAATCCCCTTTTGCCCATGTAAGAAGAAATTTAGACTTTTTAGGACTTACTTAGTCAGGTAATTTCATCCAGTGTCCACTCCCAGGCATAGTACTTGTCTCTATGTGGCCAGAAAACAATAAGGCCAGATCACTACGAAGGCCCCTAATAATGGAGACTATTTTCTGTAATCAAGAAAGCTGTGTGCATCCATATTGATTCTGGAGAATGTTTGGAGCAGAATGCCTGGATCAGACAATTTGATGGGGGATGAAGAGTCAGGGCTGGACCTAGATCAAGCTTTAAAGTAAAGAAGTTTACTTCTTTAGGCCTCACTATTTTTTTCATGCCTAATATTTTCTCTGAGCAATACAGTTGTCCCCATGTCCCTCAAAGTTTCAACAATTATTTACTCAGCACCAACTTTGGGCATATCATTTTCACAGTGCTGTGAAGGATAAAAAGAAGCACAAGTGAATTCACTATTCTTTCTTAAATATATAAAACAAGAAGCCACAAATTGTAAGAAAATATGTATTATATTTATTATAATCATTCTTGATGGTCTTGATGGCCAAGACCTGGTAATGATTCTTGACTTCCATTTTCCACATCTGTCTATGAAGAAATCTGATGGTTCTGTCCTCAGAATAACCCCAGTCCTGCCATCTGTCATGATCCCTATTGCTACCACTGTGATCCAAGCCATCTCTGTCTCTCACCTGGATAATAATAATGCCCTCTTAACTGGTCTCCCAGCTTCCATCTTTGCCCTTGGACAGTCTACTTTCATCACCTCACACAGAGTGGATCTTATAAAACGTAAGAAAATGGAATGGAATCGTGCCACCATGCTGCTTGGAACTCTGAAATAATTACCCATTTCACATAGAGCAAAAGTCAAGGCTGATCTAATGGTCAAGAAAGCCCTAAGCAATGCAGCCGTCCTCTCCATTCCATATCTAACTTCATCTCCTACTAATTTCCCCCACCATCAACTTTCCTCCTCACTCTAGGCACACTTTCACCTTAAAGCCTTTGAACTCACTGCACTTTACCCCGTCCTAAAGTGTTCATTTCCAGCTGTCCACATAGGAGACTCCTTCAACCTTCTTTAAATCTTCATAGGAACGTCAACATCTCAATGCGGCCAATACTGATGACCCTGCATAAACTGGAAAATGCTCTCTTGCTCCCAGTTTTCCCACTGTTCACACCCCCGCTCTACTTTTATTTATTTTTATTTTCTCCATAGGATTCAC
Organism: Ailurus styani; assembly: GCA_002007465.1. NCBI lineage: Eukaryota > Metazoa > Chordata > Mammalia > Carnivora > Ailuridae > Ailurus > Ailurus styani. The sequence goes on from LNAC01000005.1 coordinate 10,778,805, forward strand.
CACTTATGGCCAAACTTGATATTACATTTATTTACTATGTTTATTTATTTCTGCTCCACTCACAAAGATGTAAACTTAGGAGCAGAAATCTCTTTTGTTCACTGATGCATTCCAATGGATTAAAATAGTTGCTGGCAATACTTGGCAACCAATAAATACTTACTAAATAAATGAATACGTTTATGAAAGAAAGCATTAAAAATAGCTATCTTTTACTGAATGCCTACTATATGTCAGTGGTCTGCTAAGTGTCTTGCACTCATTGCCTTGCCTCCTTTCACAAAAACCCACATGTGAGGTAGGTACTACTCCTCTTCTTGGCAAATGCAGAAACTGACATTTAGAAAAGTTTGTTACTTGTCCAAGGTTACACAGCAGGTAAGTGGCAGAGCCAGGATTGAAACTCATGTCCAACTCTAAGACTTTGGACGTTAGCACTTGACACACTGAAAATAGCAACTTGATCCACTACACAGTTCTGCATAATCATAAGATCTGTTAGGTATAGGAAAGGATTTAAGCTTCGGAGACTGGGAAGCAGAAAGTAATTATCAAGTGAGAGGTTATCCCCAGAGTCTAATCCTAATTTACAAAAATTTGTAAAGATACTGGCTCATAATTTTTTATATAAAAAGGCAAGAAAAACACAAGGAACATGAGTGATTTTTAATTGGTTATCCTTTTAATTCATTTCATCATATCTTGATTCTCAATTTTCTCCTGGGAATTACTCCTAAGCTTCTCTAATGCTTGACCTCTGTTCTTGACCTTCAATTAATGCAATACCTATACTTGTCCCTCTCCTTGTGCACAGGAGCTCATTTCAGATTTGCATTTGTCATCCACTTCTGCCCCATCTATGTCAGACCTGGCACCACTTGTGTCTTAGATTCCAAAATTCTGCGGAGGAGGAGAGGCCTGGATATAATTACACACACTAACTTGCTTTATACATACCTTACAGGCAGCCATCAACTGAGTAGTCTCTTAATATGTGCATTCTGATAAAAATATCCTGGTCTACTCCCTTCGGAGGCACCCTCCACCCACGCGAACACTTCACTTTCTTTCTCATTTGCCTGGTGAGTCATATCAGTACTGGCAATTTATATTAAATGCTTCAATCTCAAATTCTTGCTTTCTTTTTTTGTCCGTATTTTCTTAACCTGAATAGTCCTTCTAACTGCAATTGTTCACTTCTTAAGGTATAAACATGGAGGAACGTACAGCAGTCAATAGACTCCTAACATTTCAATGCGCTAAACAATATTTTTGAGGACTAAACATCCATCATGCTTTAAAAATACTTCAACAGATTGTCTTTCTAAATGGTGCCTTAAACAGCAGTTGTCCCTTCCTTCGCAAGATCAGTGAAGAGATAATATATCCTTTGGGGTCAGGCTCTGCTCCATTTTCTCCCCAGTAGACCCTTTAACTGCAAATAACTTTTCTTAAATGGATTCTCAAATTTCTTTTTAAATCAAAGTTATTATTAAATTAAAGAAAATAAAAGAAGAATTGTTACATGTACAAAGCATTCACTTTAGCACTTCCTGCAGGGTAGCTCATTTAAATATGTAGGACTCCTGATTTTCCCACTGCCAAACATGCCCCCTGAGCACGAGAACCCTCAAATAATCAGGACTGTGCTAGGCACAGCACTACCAGAGCACCACTGGAAGAAACTGCGTCACAGTCTAATATGCCACAAGTGTTCTGCCTTGTTTTCATTTATTTATCATTTTCTGCACTACTTGAAAATACAACTGGGTCAATTAGAATGGCAGTTCAACTGTAAGACTCTTAAAGGCTCTTTCTATATATATGCTTCATCAGCTTATTAGACCACTTGGAACTAAATGTAGTCACAACAGTTTTGTTTACATTTCTCTTCCTTTATTCTCATAATGGCACCGACGACTTACCTATTCCAAGACCCATGAGCACTCATCTCCAGCTTCACTGAAGCTCCTGGGATGTAACATCTCTTGCCTCACATAAGGCTTCAACATCACGTCCCTGCCTACTGCCAGTTGGATCACGGCCCTCAGTGCCCCACCCCACATCAATCCTCACGGAAGAATATCACTTACTTCTAAATGCGCCCTTTAAGCTCCTAAAATCTATTTCCTCAACCGCTGTTCTACTATGCTCCTCACAGATCTTTAATAATTCTGGAGTCTTCCAAAATTCAAAATCTGCTTTCCTTTGTTCGGCTTGCAATCTCTTTTCCCAAGACCTCTGATTTTATCCTGTCCAGTCCTTCTCTATAAATCTGCCAAAGCCAGTCTGCCAGTCAATTTTCTGACTTTCTTAAAATTTCCCATTCAAGAACCTTTTTGCCATAGCTGCTTCTTCACACTCTTGCCCAGGCACAAAGAGTCTCGCAATTATTACTCTTATGGGGAGAATAGCAAACCCACTGAGCAGAAAGTGGCCACTACTTTCCAGCCCCCCAAACTGATGGCCTGGAATACCTCCTCTTCTTGATGTTTATCAGGCAGTTAGTTACACAGGGACTGGTGGCAGCTGTACGAGAATAAGTAATCCTTTGAGGGATTTAGAATCTGCATATCTAAATCATGGAGATTTACAGGAGCCCTGGGTTTGCAGAGATTGTCATAGGACAATCGGGGACAAATCTGATGGTTTCAGAATTAGCATAGTCTATTTTCCTAGGGAGGTGGAAGAACCAAGACCCCATGGCCGCCCAGCAAAGGTTTGATCTAGTCTTAGGGAGAACCTTTATTTCCCTTTCCTCACATTTTCATAGACCTTCCCCTCCCTAGAGGGAGCAATCCTGAAACAATACTTTCTAGCTCCACTTGTGCTGAGCATAGCATAATGTATAAAGATGCTGAATCACTATGTTCTATACCTTAAGGTAATATAACATTATGTACCAACCATACTCAATAATAATAATAATAATAATAATAATAATAATAATAATATCCAAAGAAGCCCGCTGGAGGGAAAAAAGGAAAAAAGAAATAACATTTCCAGCCCCCGGTCACTACTCGTTCATAGCTCCCCTGAGAGAGAAGTAATTTTTATGACAAGTGAGGTCGGGAGAAGGAACTGAACATATTATCTCTGCCACCTTCTACCTGTTTACCATCTACCTGTCCCAGGAAAACTGTCCCTATGTTCTTCTTTCTTCCCATGATAAACAGACATCAGGCTATGCCTGTCATCTAGAGACAGAGCTGACAGTGTCCCTTTCTGGTTCTATGTTGCCAGGTTCAGTGGCCAGGAGTAGGTGTCTGCATCCTCAGGCCCAAATACTCCCTGGGGTGAAGTATAAGGGAGACTGAGGATACCCAACATCTAAGCCACATTCTCCAATCTAGGCTTATCGGGTAGCAAAACCGACACTCTGATCCCCATGCGTCTGCTTTTTATGTCTAGGTTCTATTTGACTTGGGGGTTAGGAAGGAAATAAAAGAATCTTAATGCTGGCCTCATAGACCCTCAATAGCTGAAAAGGAGCAATTCTACATGCTTTTACCCAAAATGTTGAGTTTCTCTTGACTAGTGCCTCAGTTTCCTCAATTGTGATTTCAACTAATATTTGATGAGCACAAAGTGCTAGGCACTGTTCTAGGGTCAGATGACACACAATGTCTAAATTGTCTGCATTCACAGAGCTTTCACTCTGTACAACTGAGATGGTTATTGGACTTAAAGACAGTATGAGCATTATGTGGGTTAGCATATCAGATCCACTTAGAGTGGTGCCTGCAGCATAGTAAGTACTCGATAAGTGATGATGATGATGACGATGAAGATGATGATGACACTCTGCTTCAGTTAGGGGAGCAGTGCCAACCCTAACTGAACAATTCTTGCCACCAATGCATTCTTCTTTCTCTGTGATTATCTCTGAGCTTCAGAAGCCCCAAGAAGTAATGATCCTTCTCAGGTGAAAATATTTTATAACTTCTGATTTCTCAACTCCACTTGCAAACCCTACACTCAGATCCTTAGAGAATACTGTTGGTTAATATGCCATGCAGTGTCAGGAGGAATTGTTTTCTGACTTGGAAAATATAAGGCTTTCATCTGGCATGTGTGTTTTGTCTTGCAACATTCAAGTAAAACATGCTCTGTATATTGCACTTTTAATTGGATTGTGGTAGGGAATATTGAAAAAAATTATCTTCTCATAGTCTCCTTTATGGCAGTGGGGCATTGCTAAATAAATATGGCTATGAAATCAATGAGGATGTTGACAAACCAAGCTGACATTTCTTTTTTTTTTTAACTCACAACTCACAATTTAGGATTTTATTTAACTATTGAAGGAACCAGGTGGATGTGTAGAGAGGGAGTGGAGAGGATGGGAAAGGAAGGGAGAGAGGGAAGGAAGATGCTCGGTGGGTGGGGGATGGCGAAGAGCTCAGTGAGGCCTTTCTTTGCACAAGGACTGGCTCACTCAGGTTGTTTTGCCATTGCACAGACAGGTCATTATGCTAAACTGGATTTTATCCTCCTCTTTCTCACAAGCTTCATTCCAACCACAAAGCTCGGCACCTCCTGGGCCTCCCACCCCACCCAGCGCTTCTGCACAAAGAATTGTCATTTCTTTAAGAGTGTTCTAATTATTATCTCAGCCACACACATTTACTAGTGAGGGATTCCAGGAGTTCATATTTGCTGGGTTGGTTCTAGTATGGAACTGGCTCTACAAGCACACTCCTGACCTTAGGTCCATGTAGAGTCACTGTCTCCCATGCAATGGATCTAGATTGGTCTCAGACAAAACTCTCTGCATACTCTTCTATCAGAGTCCTTTAATCCACATGCCAAGCCAGTTATGAGAATCTCATGTACTAGCTTGGTTGTTAGAATTTGTCCATTTGAATTCCTGTTTAACCATCTGTGACAGAACTATTTATCTCAGCCACACTAATGTTCTGTACAGAAGCACTGATGAATTGTGTTCACAGGTAGTGGATTAAGAATCAAACACAGCTCATTTCTTCATCCATTCTTTCAACCACCAAGACACATGCTGTTATTTACGAATGTTGTGATCTACAATTTTGTCTTCATTTTGAAACAGGAAATCGAAACTTACAGAACTTAAATATTACAGAGTATACAGGGTCATAAAGATAGTAAGTAGTGGAGGCATTAACCAAAATATGTTCTTCCTGACCCAAGTCTATGAAACTATACACACCGATCTGCACAATTTTATCAAAAACTGTCCATTCATGTTTTAAAGTCTAATGAAAATCACTTACTGCAAATTTAAGGAGATATTCTCAAATTCCTTATGAGACCTAACACTCTCTGACACATTCTCCCCACTCACGTTATAAAGTCTAATGCAAATCACTCACTCCAAATTTAAGGAGATATTCTTAAACTAAACCTTAATAGGACTTAACATTTCTGACACTTTTGGGTCCACATTTTATTGTGGTCGCTCATGATATTCATTATACTTTACTCTGTAGGACTCAGACAAAGGTCCTGGCGGCCCTGTCAAATATAATCAATAAGTATCCTACCTTTTTCTACTCGGTTATATGTTGGTTAATTAAACAACATATCTACAATTGTCTGGTTCTAATATATTTTTAATAAACCAAGTAATATTTGGAAAGTATCTGATGATCCTTCTACTACTCAGAATTCTATTTTTTTTCAAAAGTCATTACTTTCAGCATGGAAAAACTCCTCATATAGTGACTTTTATTTGTACATTACAATGCAATGCTAAGTGACGGCAAGAGCAGTGGGACCTCCACTCACATCCCGGAAAAGATAGGGGTGGAAAGAAGAAAACCAACCGATGAAGAGTCGCCTCTCCCACCCTCCTAGCCTTACAGCTCTTTAGGAAATAGGATACATTTGGGAAATCCAAAAATAATAAAGACAGCATTTCTTAAAGCTTGAAAAAAAGAAACTTCATTAAAAAAAAAACAAATATTTTGTGTGGTAGAGGTTAACTTATATTCTACCCAATAAGAAAAGCACAGTTTGGAATCAGAGCCAGATTCAAACATCTTTAGATGATATCATCACAACAAAGCCATAAAAAGCTACTAAGCAAATGATTTGGGATTGTTTCGAAACTTTTAATGACTGGTTATAAGCATCTGCCATATGGTTGCTGGTCATTATTAAGAAGAGAGAAATTCAAGTCTTAGCAGACTTACATGTAGCAAAACTGTGGTTTGCCAAAGGACAAGACGACGACGTTAAACCAGCTTATTCAATGATTAAAAATTTACTGAGTGACACTCTCCGCAGGGTGTCCTACTCAGTGCTGTGGGGATAAGACAATCAAGAAGACTTAGTTCCTAGAGTCAAGAAAGTTATAATCTTCTCAGGAAGCTAAGGCATGTTCAAAAATAACCATAATTCAGATTTTGCCTGTTTAAGTCAAAGTCAGTAGTTTTTCCACCAAATGTACCTAAGTCAGAATCCTTTGAGCCATCCCTGGCTCACCTAGTCTAACAAGTTATATATGCACTCACTGCAAGACATACGCAAATCAGGTGTTTTTAAGAATGAATAAAGCAGCAGTGGGTAAGATAGATGCTAAAGGATGAATAATGAATGTAGGGAATGAAAGACAGGCCAGAATGGAGACAGGTGGCAGGGGGAGTGTTAAAATCTGTGGAGACAGTTAATAGATAAGCATTAATGGGCTGAACTAGGAGATGCTTACACTTGCAGAGGTACAGCAAGTGTGAGATCTCCAAGCTAAGAAAAGGCTTTAGAAACGTGAACACAACACGTATGGGCAACTAAATCCCTGGGGAAAGACGAGACCCCCATCAAGAATGAAAATGGGAGGAAGAAATATCTACATATATTGAAGGAGAAAGAAAAGAGGTCATCAGAGAGAGAAGACCCAGAAACGCACTAATACTGACACAACAAGGTAATGACATATTTGAGAATATATAATGACCTTTAACTAATTTAAAGACAAATTTAGCAGTGGAACGCTTAAAGAAAAAAATATACTTTACTATATAGAATATCTAATGTGCAATAGTTTAGCCTTTCAGCTATAAAGTCAATATTCTGAGAACATTTTGTAAAATATTTAATAAGAATGCAAAACCATTAACAATCTTAAAATAGTTTCCAGAGGCGTTTATTCAATATAGGCAAGGATGATAAAAATAAAAATAATTATTGTGAATTATCAATAATGCACTTTAAAAGTCAGTCATTTCAGAATATTCAATTTTATTCACATTAACATCAATTTTGAGCAACAACAGACACTGAAAAAATTCTTGAACCTAATTCAACTTCTCCATTACAATTTTAAAGGAAAAAAGCTTTCACACATAATGACTTAAAACTACAACACCTACGGCTGATAATCTTGCTACATAAAAAATAAAATGAAATTTCTTTATCTCTTGCCAAGGTTGCATAAAAAAGATATTTTGTAGATCAAGTATCGCATCAATGTCATATCTCATCCCATAGGTGGCATGTTATAATCTCCATGACATTCCATTCCTATACAATTAATGGGACATGTAAGATCCCAAAACTGGGAATCAGAAAAATCTAAGTTCAGATCAGAGTTATATACTAAGAATTTTGTGGACCTACACATATTACTTAAATTGTATGTGTTAGCAATTTTCTCACAGATGGGGTTTAGAATGCTAATCTCACAGTGTTTTTTTAATAATTAAATAAAATGTTTGCAAAGTATATTGTGTCTGGCACAGGTTAAACAATTTTAAGAAAATGCTTTATTTTAATAAATTAATTACAACTGTATTAATTTTTATGCATAACAAATTACTCCAGCCTGAATTTCCAGCCTGAAACAACACATGTATCTTAGGTCAGAAATCCAGCTTGCTGGGACTGGGTTCTCTGCTCAGGGTCTGAGGCTTAAGTCAAGGTGTCAGGTGGACTGTGTTCCTTTCTGGAGACTGGGGACAGATCAGCTGACACCTCATTCAAACTGCTGACTGAATTCAGTTCCTTGCAATGCTATGTCCACATCCTTGCTGGCTGCCATGTCTCATCTTCTAGTGGCCGTCCACATTCCCTGCTACGTGCTTCCCTCCCCAGCGGAAAATCCTCTTCACATTAACTCCCTATCCTGTTTCAACTCTCCCTCACTTCACCACCTCTGACCTCGGGAACCAGATTTAAAGGGTTTATAAGATTAGATCAAGCCCACCTGAAAAATCTCTCTTTTTTAAAGGCACAGTACCATATAACAAAGCCTACTCATGATGCTAGATATATTCACTGTCCCGGGATTTTAAAGGACTTGTAAAACTTGCTGCAGGAATCATGGGGGACATTATAGAATTCTATCTACCTCAGTAGTTGTGGTAATAGTCTTAATAATTGTCTGTTGTATAATACTTTCAATAGTTTTAAAAAGGTATCGTTTTGGAGTGCCTAGGTGACTCAGTTGGTTGGGCAACTGCCTTTGGCTCAGGTCATGATCTCAGGGTCCTGGGATCAAGCCCTGGTCAGGCTCTCTGCTCAGCGGGGAGCCCGCTTCCCCCTCTCCCTCTGCCTGCCTCTCTGCCTACTTGTGATCTCTCTGTCAAATAAATAAATAAAATCTCTAAAAAAAAAAAAGTATCTTTTTTAAGATTTGAAGAAATAGGTAATTATGATTAGAAACCTAATAAAACCCCTTATGCTATCATACCATCAGTATTTAATTATATTTATACACAGGAGATACAACATATTTATGGGAATTTGTATTTCTAAAGAAAAGCCACAAGAAACTAGACTATCTTTTACCTGCCAGCTCATGTTTTCCCAGAACACCTTATTTTCCTGGTTTGTTCTGCACTTCCATAGACGTAATTTTGAAAGCCAGAAATTCTTTCATTTAGCTCCAATGTGTGGCAAGAAATACCATGCGATTCACAGATTCTGACAAATTTCTGAAGTTTGATTCTATAACAAACTTCTACTGGAAAGGCATCCCATAAAGGAAAATTTTAATCACAGCTAACCCCAGGGTAAGTGGTTAAACATCATCCGATTTCATGAATGCTCTTAAAATAATAGCTACTCGTGTCCTATTTTTAAAGATCTCTCATTTAAATTCATTATTTCCTAAATTGTGAACAAACCTCCATATTATGATATGTTAGCAAAAATCAAAGAGCAACTTGGAAGTTGGCCAAGTAATGACTACCCTACCACATGCCAGATATTCTTATGGGAACATTATACACATATTATCATTGAATTTTTTTAACATTCCTGTGAATGCGAGTTATTTTATATCTATTTTACCTCTGAAGAAACTGAGGCTCAAAGAAGGTAACTAATGTGTACAAAAACCACATAAAGAGAACATTCTAAAGCCAGAATTCAAACCTAGGTTTAACAGACTCCAAAGCCTAATCTCTTTCCAAAGTTTACTACACTGCCTCCTCAAATTAACATGAGTCCAATGGTGGCAAAAGAAAATGCATCTAAGAAAAAGATCTCCTACATTTAATAATCTTTCATTTATTTGGCTTTCATAGGCTTATCCCTTTTCATATGTCCTATTCTTTAAATTTAACTTACAATAAGCCAATCAAAGCTGAAATTTATATGAATGATTGCATTAGTGCATATTAGTTGTACAAATAATCTAAGGACCAATATATTACATATCGAATAATGTTTAATTATCTACCCAAACCACATGGTCATCTTATGTCCTCATTAGCTATTCTTCAGCATAGTAACAGTAAGAATTCTGACTCACAAGTAAGGGGTAAAACCAGCAGAGTGAAAAATCAAAGATTCTAGCTTTCATTCACGAGCGCCCTTAGAGATTTTCTACTAATAAATGTTCTTTCTGTCTCTTCATATCTCAACTCTGATCCAAGCCCCAGATATACATCAACGTCAAGGCTGACCAAGAAATGTGGTAATAAGGGCGCCTGGGTGGCTCAGTGGGTTAATGCCTCTGTTTTCGGCTCAGGTCATGATCTCAGGGTCCTGGGATCGAGGCCCGCATCGGGCTCCCTGCTCGGCGGGGAGCCTGCTTCCCCCTCTCTCTCTCTGCCTGCCTCTCTGCCTCCTTGTGATCTCTCTCCCTCTGTGAAATAAATAAATAAAATCTTTAAAAAAAAAAAAAAAAAAACTGGAAAAAAAAGAAATGTGGTAATAAGAATCCCCAAGCAAATAAATGAGTAGTGTTGCAAACCATCCTTTCCTTTCCAGAAGTACTTATCCAGAGACTAATGGTTACACAATTGTAATAAACAATGACCTCTTGACATCCAGAGCAGAGATATTCTCATTGTTATTCAGCACCTTTGTTGGATTTGGGGGGTCTTAATTTCTGATTTATCAGACAAAGTCTCTGGAAAAAGATGCATCCGTTGGAATGCCCACTCTATCACAAAATAATTACATGACAAAGGGCAGATAATTGGTCTCTGGATCTCTTTTTCTTACTAGGAAAGTGAGGATCATCAAATTACCTACCTCGTGACACTAATAATGAGTATTAAATCATAGGTAAAGTGCTTAGCATATTACCTGGCACTCGAAACATGTTAGGTATTATTATTAATTTATTACAATTAGCAATATTTTATAATATTTAATTAGATAGCCTCCACAAGACAACTGAGAAATTTAAATAGACTGCATGAAGCTAATAATGGTTTTGCATAATCTCAACACACACACACACACACAAAACATTTTAGACTTAGGCTACTCAGGCTTTTGAAATCCAGTTCTGTCATTTTGTTTTTGTTTCTATCCTATGCAACCGATGTCCCCACCCCCACCCCACACACCCCAGAGCTTTTGTTTCAGCGTTAGAAGACAGTGCCAGGTGCATTCATCTATTTTCCTGTATTAAGTCCAAGCCCATCCTAATGACTCTAATTTTATATGCTACTGACTTCCACGTTCAGCCCAGCCACTATATGTCCCATATATCAATCAACATTGTTTCTGAGAAAGATGACTCATTGTAAGGAATGTCACAAGTCTGAATCACTAAAATTTAAAGATAAAACTGATTATTAAATGCCTACGATGTAAGTGAGAACCCAGAATCAGTAGTTGTCCTAAGGAAGGCTGTGTCTATGTATTTTTATGTACAGGAATGTAGGAATCACATAAATAATCATTGACAAATAATGAATTCTAGGTACTATGCCCGCCACCGAGGCCACAGGAGTGAACTAGAACCACATGGCCTCTGCTCCTCGTCCATTTAATTCCACTCTCCCTGGCAATTACTGTCACAGATGTTTGAGATTTCAGGCTAACACTTCAAAGACTATCTCCTCTTTAATACCTGCAATGCAGGCTATGGTTTTGCAGCCCAAGTGGCAAAGCTCTTTATTCCTGGGAACTAGGAAAGGCTCTGAAGGTATATCAAGTCAATTTGTCAAAAAAAAAAAAAAAAAAAAAAGCAAGACAATTAACTATTAAACATGCTATGTATGTGATACACAAAACATAGATTTGTGTATGTTTGTATATATAATTCATAGATTATATATCTTGAAACAAGATATGACCTGTGTCACCAAACGGTGTATTAGCTGTCACTATTGAAGATGAGTTGCACCCTAAGAAAGGGGTACTTATTGCTAATTATGGTGGTCATTAAGCTGCCAAGTTATCTCCAAGTCTACTTCTGAGTTGTATGTCCCCTTGCCCTTAAAGTTAAGCATGTCTATATACCTTCCTTTGAGCAAAGAATCAGAGCAGAGGTGACATAGTGTTTAAGGAACACTGTGCTTCTGATCACGTGTCCTTTCCCTGACACAGTAATCAGCAATATTTCAAATGGTGGAAATCTACCAGCCTGAGGCCTTCAGTAAGGATGATGTATAGGAAAGCCCAGCCCCTACAGGCCCATCGACCCTCAGTGGACAGTGTTGGGTCCTAAGCAAGATAAATGAGAGAGAAATAAAACTTGATGTTTTAAGCTAAGAGTTGTTGCCGCAGCATAAGCCAGTTAATTCAGGCTAATCAATTTAATAAACAAACCTAGGTCTCTGACCGGATGAAATAGCTAGCTCAAAAAGTAGGGCAAAAAGCCCCTCTTTAAAGTTATTGAGGACAATGCTACCAGACTCATCTGGTTACAGACTGATCTTACTATACACACTGATCTCTCACTTTTAACTAAAAGGATACAAATAAAGTACCATGAGAGAATGGAAGAAGACACCATCGCTTTTAAACAGAAACTCACAGTCACATGATTCCATCCAGTGAATCTAATAATACTAATAATACTCAGGTGTATTTTGTTTGGGATGCACAAGATTGTGTTTGTTTTGATTTGGATTAGAACTGGTTGGCCTTTGAAAATTAAGAATCATCTCATAAGAATAGGTATTTCTACTTTTGAAAAATAATTGGAGTATCAGGCAACTCTTATCTCAAACACTTATATGGCAATAATCAGATAAAACTCAACCACCTTCGCACAAGGTATATCTGTGCCTCAGGTCTTGTCTCCATAATGTCAACTCATTTTTTTATTTGACCTGCCTAAGGCAGTAATAGGGTTTGTGTCCCTTTATCCTGACTTCTGTTATACAGACTGTAGATTGTGTTCTGGAAAGTGAGGAAAAGGAAAATCATTGAACACTGTTGAGCAAAAGAATTATATAATCAAATTTAACTAAAAAAACAAAAATCTGGCAATATAGAAAATAGGATAGGGCTTCGCACATGCAAGTGTTTGGTGGTAGGGCGAGGTGGTGGGGGGAGATCTGGGGGGATGGGCAGCACAGTATTTACTGGCCAAGCAGGTAACCTGACTGAATGACATGAACTAAATGAGATCTCTGGCTAAATGTGAAGGACATATCGCCTCCCTTTAGAAAACCGTTACCTAGTTTCAATTGCTATCATCAATTCAATTTCTATTTCAATTTCTGTCATCAGTTTCAGCCTGGGTTCACCAGACCTGCAATTTTTAAAAGAGAAGATAGAAATCCACATTTTTTTTATTGGAAATGTCCTGATTTCTAAATGCCTTAAGTTATTTTTTTAAACCAAAAACAAGCCAATCAATTGGTTGTTATCTGTGAATTAGAGGACAGCAGAATTAGAGTCAGGAGACTGGAAAAAAGTAAGGAGAATTTGGAAAACTTTTTTCTTTTTTCTTTTTTAAAGATTTATTTATTTATTTATTTGACAGAGAGAGAGAGAGAGCACAAGTAGGCAGAGAGGCAGGCAGAGAGAGAGGGGGAAGCAGGCTCCCTGCTGAACAGGGAGCCCGATGTGGGACTCGATCCCAGGACCCTGAGATCATGACCTGAGCCGAAGACAGAGGCTTTAGCCCACTGAGCCACCCAGGCACCCCTGGAAAACTTTTTTCAATGGATTTTTAGCCCTTGTAGATTGACAAATATGGACTCCATTAAGAACCACAGGATAAAAAATAATTTTAGGTGATAAAATTATGAATTTAGTTTCTGAAGTTCAAGAAATTCATATATGAAAGGATACAGTTTTTCATTAATTTGTCATCTATTCAACAGGTATTATGAATACTACCTACCTCCTACCCGTGGTACTGGGGCTAGAACAAGAGACAAGGAGTTACAAATCTCTGCCTGTCGAGATCTTAGATTCCAACAGATGGAACACAGAGTTACAAAACACTACACTCACGTTATGCCAAATGTAGTAATGGATGATTTGTTCCACAGAGATGTTTGTGTGTGTGTGTGAGGGTGACAGTCCTATGAGGAATCTAGAGAGTAGTCACATCTAAGCTAGAATCTGAAAAGGACATATTGAGGTATGTCCTCAACAGAAGCAAAAGCCCATGTAAAGGCTAGAGAAAGCCAAATGCATTATAAAATAAAAACTGAAACAAGGAGAGTTGATCTAAACCACTTGGTGAAAGATAGTGATTTGTAGCAAGAAATGAGTGGAGAAAAGTGAGCAGAGACCAGAGTCTGGAGACTACCTTAAGTGCTCTGAACTTGCTCCTGAAAGCTGCGGGTGGTCTTAGAAGGGAGTTCATCTATGGGCGCCTGGGTGGCTCAGTGGGTTAAAGCCTCTGCTTTCGGCTCAGGTCATGATCTCAGCGTCCTGGGATCGAGGCCCGCATTGGGCTCTCTGCTCGGCAAGGAGCCTGCTTCCTCCTCTCCCTGTCTCTCTGCCTGCCTCTCTGCCTACTTGTGATCTCTCTCTCTCTCTGTGTCAAATAAATAAATAAAATCTTTAAAAAAAAAAAAAAAAGAAGGGAGTTCATCTGGACAATGACAAGTAAATCCATGTCAGAAAACAGCTTCAGAACCAGAGATAATCTACATATGGGACGATATTTGAGGATGCGGAATTTGAAAGATTATTCTGAGAAGATCAGTAAGGTGATAAGCGGTAAGTGTTGAAAGTACAGAACCTGGGGGAGCACATTTAAGAAGAGAAAAGATTGGGGCGCCTGGGTGGCTCAGTCGGTTAAGCCGCTGCCTTTGGCTCGGGTCATGATCCCAGGGTCCTGGGATCGATTCCCACATTGGGGTCCCTGCTCAGCAGAGAGCCTGCTTCTCCCTCTCCCTCTCCGTGCCACTCTGCCTACTTGTGCTCTCTCTCTCTATCTCTCTCTGTCAAATAAATAAATAAAATCTTTAAAAAAAAAAAAGAAGAAGAGAAACGATAAAGAGAAACCAAAGAATGAGACAGATTAAGAAGGGGGAAGAAGACCAAGATCTAGCTAACAGGAGTGAGTTTCAAGAGGGGGTAAATCTATAATATCAAACAGAGCGGAGAAGTCACCGAGGGTAAGCTTTGAGGAGATGCTGCCGTCACATCATCTATACAAAGAGTGCAGAGCATGTTTAGGAACATAAACACTGATATGGGTCAATATAATTTTGTACATTTATCACTACCTCACTGTACCAATCACTTCCTAATCAAACTTTACCCAGCTTTAAGAGAAGCTCTTAATTGAAATTTTCATGCAATGGAACTACCTAGTTTTGTACTAACTCCTAACTGCTGGCAGTTGGAAGACCAAACAGCCTTTGTACGTTCCTTGGCAGGCCAGACTTTAGAGGGTTAGCTGTCTTATTCTGCTTGCTTGTATTCAGGCCCACACTCAGTCTATTTCTCTACAATGAAGAAAAAATTGGTTTTAGATTTCTGTTCCAAGAACCTTATTTTCTACTCTATTTGCCTTGAAACAAGCCACAAAAGATGAGAGAAATTTTAGATGGAAGGGACATGGCAGGTCTTAGCTAGTCTCCTCCTCTTCCCGCTTTAGAAACTGAGGCACTGAGATGCTAACTGGCTTGCTCAAGGTCATAAAGCTTTTATAGAAACAAAGGGGTTTTTCATATGTAGTGGTAGTGGTTTTCGTGCTTTTAAACACTGCTTTGCCATCACAGCCTCCCCTGATCATAGCAAAAGCGTTTTCCCTCTGTGTCTTTTAAAATTAAAATAGAATTGGTTATTTAAGAATTTAGGATCCTCCAGGATTATAATCTGGTCTCTGGCAGGCACTCAAATACAAACTATGCATAATAAGTTTTAAAGAAATCACATTTTTTATCTGTCCAAAAAAATTTTGAAGCATCTTAAATAGAAAATACAACAAGAAGAGAACTCTATTATTTTTCTACCCTGGAGATCACATATGTGGCAAAATTTTTATTTACCACAATACTATATTTAAGGATTAAATTAGTTTTTTATAATCAATTATTTATACTACTTTAGTTTACAAACTTCATGTCAATATTATTTTTGCCACAACTAGTAAGAGCTGCAATACCCAACACATTTTAATCAAGCAGAGTTCAAATACCACCACAGCATTGTCAGAGATTAGTGTTTTCATTTTTACAAGGATTTGTTCTTATTTACAGAATATGGTAGAATTATAGTGTACTGATAACTAAAGAGATTATACTTAATATTATGCAGCATATTCACAGGAATTAATGGTCAAACTAATATTTACTAGCAATGTTGTAAAAGCCTATCATAAAGAATAAATTTGTCTATGATTATGATCTGATCAAAATAAGGTTTATTACCACAACCTTTAGAAACAGAAATTATGGAGGCGCCTGGGTGGCTCAGTAGTTAAGCATCTGCCTTTGGCTCAGGTGATGACTCCAGGGCCCTGGGATGGAGCCCCACAGCAGGCTCCCTGCTCAGCGGGAAGCCTGATTCTCCCTCTTTCACTCCCCCTGCTTGTGTTCCCTCTCTCAGTGTCTCTCTGTCAAATAAATAAATAAAATCCTTAAAAAAAACCCAAACAGAAATTATGAATTCCTAATTATCAGAGTAAACAATGACTAATAGTAGTAGTCATAACAATAACAACAACAACAACAACAATAATAGTAACAGCAGCAGCAGCATTTAGTGAGCAAGGAACCTCTCCATTGCATTATGTTCTTTACGGAGGCCCCTGAAGCTTGTATAACAGGATAGCCTTAACTAAGTACCTCCTGGCTACTCAAAGTGTGGCCCCAGGACCAGGAACATTGCTATCACCTGGGGGGTTATTACAAAGGCAGCATCTTGAGCTCCAGAGTCACAAACAACATCAAAATCTGCATTTTGACAATTACTATCCAGGCTATTACTATGCAAATTAAAGTGTTAAGTACTTCAGATAAATCAACTAACCATTGGAACTAATGTTTTCCATTTTACAGAGCAGGAAATTGAGGCACAAAGAGATTAAGTAATTTTTCTATTAGCATCAGCAGATGTGACAGGCATTGCTAGAAGCCTACTGAATACAAACGCATCTTCCTTCTTTCTAATAGATCTCCAGTTTTCCCAGATGCTCTCCTAGTTTGAAATAGCTATGAGATAAATGTGGAAATCAGCTGCAAGAGCTGGGACGGTTTATTTTTCTAATGAAAGGAACTAACAGAGCTAGTGCCATCCCTTCCTTTTATTCCAACCTTTACCGTGGACAGGATAGCTGGAGCTGCAGCAGCCATGTCGGGATCATGAGGTGACAGCATAAGGACAGAAGCCAATACTAGGGAAAAGGAAGTAGAAAAACAAAAACAGTCTGCATTCCTTAAGTTTTTGATGCCATCACTTAAGAGCTCAGTCTTCACCTGAAGCCACCTACCTACAGACCTTTTTTTTTGCGAGAAAATATTGTTTTATTTCAATGCTTGTTCCCTCCTGTATTTCCAATTGGAATCGAATTTGCACAATAGGGCCCCTGGGTGGCTCAGTGGGTTAAAGCCTCTGCTTTCAGCTCAGGTCGTGATCTCAGGATCCTGGGATCGAGGCCTGCATCGGGCTCTCTGCTCAGCAAGGAGCCTGCTTCCTCCTCTCTCTCTCTGCCTGCCTTTCAGCCTACTTGTGATCTCTCTCTGTGTGTCAAAAGAATAAATAAAATCTTTTAAAAAAACATTTGCAGTATAAAAAGCCACTTGGTATTACTACATCCTCTTCTCATCCTACTTCAAACAGAAGTAGGAAAAGTGTTAGACCACCCTCTCCATCCAAGTGGATAAAATTATAGAAATGATGGACAACAACACAGTTCCCTAAAAGGAAAGGATCTGAAGAGACATGTGCTTTCCACCCTACTAACTTTCGTATCCACTCACTTAAACATGCACCTGCCCACTTTCCTTATCTGCAGACAGGTTTTGCTTAACCTCCCAGCTGTTCCAAGGCAGGAATTGCAGCTGTTCTCTGCACCTGGTGGCGATCAGATGTCCGAGAGGAAGATGCCTGTATTAGGAGCTGTCACCAAAAATGATAAAGGCTAGATCTGGCATGGCAGCAGTCAAAGGAGATTGACAAAGGCAGCACCAGTGTAACAAGCAGAAATGCATCTAAATGTATATATCTCTGAGTCAGCAGCTGGGTCTCACGGGACTTCTCATCAGTCCCCTGTTTCACAGATAATAATGCAAATCCTAAATGACCCACCCTGCCCACTGAAGTTATGAGTCATACCATCAGTTCGGTGGCTGCCAAAAACTCCTTCAAGAGCCCTTCAGGTTATCTGGGAACCTTGAAAGAAGGGAAGTTGAAAAGAATTCTGCTACAGAAATACTCTCCTCACTACTTTATCTCTCTGGTCCTTTAATAGTTCAGACACTATTACTCAATTTTGGATGTTTTAAGAATAATGAGTCTTTTTTTTTTACATTTAATCTATTTTAAATACCGACATACTTTAATATAAGCACTACTAATCATGTGGTTCTATATATAGTTTCTTGTTAGTTATCTTTGATCCTGCAATTCTGTTATCATTATTAAGGCAGAAGCTACTCAAGACGATGAAAGGATACTTAGTTTTAATTTTTAGTTATCAAGGGACTTACTGTTCTCCCAGGAATGCTCCAGTGATGACTTCCTTTAAAATGGCTCTACATTCACTCCCATTCCTTTATGACATTTTCATCACCTCAAGCCACCCTATTTACTTTCT
Organism: Ailurus styani; assembly: GCA_002007465.1. Classification (NCBI taxonomy): domain Eukaryota; kingdom Metazoa; phylum Chordata; class Mammalia; order Carnivora; family Ailuridae; genus Ailurus; species Ailurus styani. The sequence continues at coordinate 10,797,202 of LNAC01000005.1, forward strand.
TAGGGTCTTTAGTTTCTCTTCCTCCTATATCTGTTAAATGTTTCTTATGCCATTCTACAAAGCACAGTCATCAGCCTCACATTTTTTTTTTTTGCTTCAATGATTATCCTCTTACATGCCCTAGATAACTAATTAAATCTACCCTCCCATATTCCCCTCTATCCGACCTGAACACCAGCCTTGCGATTCCATTTTCTTTTAATTAAGCCTTCCTCTCTCTTGGTATCCAAACTTTAATCTTCCATGTAAGCTCGGCTGGCATTTTAGCCCACTGTTTCCTTTCTTGAGAAACTGGAGTGTTTATGTAATCGTGGTAACAAAAATGAATTTGTTCCGTTTACCCTAATTTTCTGACTAGAGCTGATTTCTTAATTTCTATTATAGAGGCTTCTAAAGAGTTCATAAAATTGAATACATTTGGACTCTCCAACCCAAATATCTAAGTAGTAACTCAGCATCTTCTGGTTCAAAATCTAAAACCTTCTTATGAATAATTAGAGGTAAAGTGTACCTCTCCCTTTTTTATTTTTATTTTTTCACCCTTTTCTAAAAGTCCCCCATGACATTCCTCTTCCTCTCCAAATCAGTCCTCCAGTTCAAGTCTGGAGATCTTTTCTGTCCTGGAAAGCTTTTAACACATACTATTCTAAAAGCACCCAATCCTTTTACCTTTTTAATAAAAGCCAAATGTCCTCCTAATGCTTATTGAAATACTGTAGGCATCTCCACAAAACATAGTCTAAATACAGGTTTGGGAATGCTATGAAAAAACATTTATAATTTTTATCCTCTCTTCAATTTTCTTTAATCTTGTGACATTACTCTTCTATTCAGACACAAAATCCAATTGTACTACTCGTTATAGCATATCCTGAAATATCCCTAAAATCTGTTACAATTTACTAACCATCTCCAGAAAATAGCTGAAATAGCAGTATCTTCTTTTTGACATATATTTTTCCTGTGGATACTATATCAGAGGAAGACCCATACATTTTCTTTTATTGTGTTTTAAATCAAATTAACAATGCCCTAACTAAACATATCCTTTGAGGATACCGAAATACGTTTATGAAGAAAGAATGTCACCACACATGCTCCTGGAACAATCTTTGTGCTACATTTTGCATTCATCATTCATTCCCGTAAAAAAAAAAAAAAAACCACACAAAAAACAAACAACAACAAAAAAAAAACCTAGCCTCCCAAATGCTAATAAAGATACTTTTTAAAATGACGCTCTTATGATGTACTATTTTTTTTAATTTTATGTGAAAACTTTTGTTTTAACATGTTTTAAACATTAAAATAAATAAGAAGACACATAAGAAAGATAAAACAAAAATTGACAGCATAACTTAGGTCAAACTAAGATGGAAATGGACTCATTTTCTATATAGAAGTTTTTGAATTTTTTGAAAAAGTATAATAAAAACATACAAAACATCAAAACTACTACTTAATCGAAGTTTCTTAAAATGCAAAATACTATGGAGAATTTGAGGGATTTACATCTCATCATAAGTGATATCCCTAATATGATGAACTTCTAGATAGTGTGTTTAAATTTAAACATTAATTTTATTCTTATACATTACTTTTAAATGATAAGATCTGTACCTCAAGGGATGAGGTATATCAAGTTACAAACAAGTTTTCAGAATTCTATATGATGTCAAGATCATTAAAAACTCAAAAGAAATAAACAATACTCATTACATTACACATCATGTAATTTATTTCCTTTATTTCATAAGGAATGTCTAGTTATTATTTAACTCATCTCTAGCTCAAAAGAAATTAAAATAAGGCAAAAAAAAAATTCTTTATAAAGAGAACTGAGAAATGCCTAGAAGTCTCAACTGGAATTAACACTTACCTTACTACTTCTGAGAATGCTACTCTTAACATAAATACCCTCAACACAACAACCCCCTGCTACAGACCCAAGAAGACATGCTCTCTGGATGTTATACTCTTCTACAGATAAAATTTTCAGCCTGACAGTAAATATACCAAAAATCACTCTTCCCATTATGAGAAAAGACAATCAATAATGTTCAATAAAGAAAACATAGGGGGGTTATACAGTATTTTTAATTAAGGAGGGAAAGAAGAAACCAAGGTCTAGGACACTTGAAAGGCAGAAAGAACCAAAATATGGTGAGATATGAATTTCTGCAAAGTCTGGGTCTATTAATCAAAATATTTCCAGCTTTTAAAATAAGACTCAGCAAACACTTGGCCCTTAATACGAAAGAGTTGAATGCATGAACCATGATTATAGATAAAGAACTTGGCCAACTCCGATTATATGGTACAAGAAAAATGAATTCTTCTCTAAACTTCCACAGCATGTTCTTATAATGGAACACATGTTGTAATATTTCCAGTTGTTTTGAGAATCTAGTGTATCTACCTTATCTGTCCTCCGAGGGACTTCAACCACCAGGGACCAACACCACATCCTGTGTATCTTTATATCCTGCAGAATGTCTGGCACATCATAAGCCTTCAATAGACACGTGTTAAGAAACAGAATACGAGAATAATTTAATTTGACTCTTTCCATGTTAACACATTGAAAAGTAATGAATTGCTGACTGGCCAAGCTGTTCACTTGGCCATCTCCACTACCAATATAGATTTCTACAATATGATTGAGCTGTAGCAATCAAAAAATAACAGTAAAACAAATGGATCCGTCATGCCTATGGTCCAATTTATCCACTGTGTTAAGGGGGTAAAAAGAGAAATGCTGATTGCACCTGAACTTAAATGCTAGTGAGAAAACACAGTAGGTGAGGCATGTTTGTGCCTGAAAAAATAAAACAATCCCTCAGAACAATGACTGAAGGCAATGCTTTCCTAGAAGCAATGGTTGAGAGAAAAAAAAAAATGGCTAACCAAGTATGTTTTAAGGTGAAAACAAAGCATTAGCATTAGTTTATGAAAACATGAGTAGTATTCTCTTGGTCATGCATTTCAAAGATGTCACCTTGAATTTTGCTGGAGAGATGCTGTTTCGGAAGAAAGTGTCACCATCTAATCTAATGCATACCCTTGCTACCCTGTATCCAGTCTGCCTTTCCTATAAAATAAATCACAAGCTATGGACCTAGTTCAACAACAAACTGAGAAAGAATCCTGCAAACTACCTCAAGCTAAAGAGCCTGTCTTAGTGCCATTCTCTGATGGGCAGTGAACAAGCAACGCAGCGTTAGAGAGGGTGTGCAGAAACACTAAGACATTCTTTAGTCTTGCCTCAAAATACTAAAAAGAATCCAGAAAACTGTACCTAACATTACCATGCTTCTAATTTAAGCTAGCACGCGCTGTGATGAAGCCCATATTATTTCAATGCCAGAGAGAGAGTAGTACAACAGGTCCCAGACAAAACTGGAGGAACTGATTTTTGGAGGTCAGACCCAGAGTTTCCAGCCTCTCCAAAGCTCCCCACTTCAGGCAGCCAGTACCTTTCTGCTTTTTATCTTTTGTGCCTCCCACGAAATAATTTTAAATAGACAGTAAGTGACAAATGATAAGGGTCCTTTACACTTTTATCAAAAGCACTTCTGTACACCTGTGTGAAATCTCCCCAACTTACTTCCACTTTCTCACTCATGAAATAATCAAATGCAGGGTTCCCTGTGACCTGTAGGCAAACTCAAATGGGTGGACAAGTTGGTGGCCGGGAGCATAAGAGGTTCTGAAATCTTCTTTTGCCTACTACAGCTTATTCTGAAGGGTATCCTACTCCAGAAGCTGCAGGGAACCCCAGAAGGCTGAGTCAGGAAGGAAAGGGAGACGATATTCTCAGCTGCCTCAGGCCTCTTTGGGAACATCAGCCCCAATCACAGCCACTGGAAGAGGAGCAGAATGCCAAACATCAGAGCTTCACAGAGAAGGGGAGGCCCCAGGTCTGGAGTTTACTCTGCCTCCATCTGAGACCAGAACTTCTTAACATTCAATCTCTCTTTTCCTGCTAATCTTGCAACCCACTTTTCCCCTTCTCCCCCTTCCAAACCTATGAGGAGATTTCACGCTATTCTTCGTGTGTCCTTTTTGTCCCAATGCCTCCATCACCTGTCACCTAGAAAGACACTGTTAAGCATCAGGTATATACTCTGTGGCTGCAAGACCCAGTTTTTGCCATTCAAGTACCCAGCCCAATCCCAGGTAAGGTTGATGGACACACTTTCAGTTTTATGTCCCTAAAATCCTCATTAATGTCATATAGTAAGGTTTTATTCTGTAACCATATCTTTTCTCCTACAGGCAAATTTACAACCACGAACTGATGATGCCAAATTATTACAAATCATGATAATAATTACAAAGAGCAACACATATGTCATACTTCTTTTGTGACTGGCTTTGTTTCCAGAAGATTCTGAACATATACAAAGGGCTGTCTACAAAATGAGACTGATTGCATAAGAAATATACAACCTCTCCTTTTTTTGAAACGGGGTTATGTGGGGGCCCTTTGGGTGGTGCAGTCAGTTATGCGTCCTCTTGGCTTCAGCTTAGGTCATCATCTCAGGGTCCTGAGATCAAGCTCCGAGTCGGGCTCCGCGTTCAGCACAGACACTGCTTTAGTTTCTCTCTCTCCCTATCCCTCTGCCCCTCCCCCATGTTCCTTCTCTCTCTTCCTCTCTATTTCAAATAAATAACTAAATCTTTTAAAAAATAAAATAAAACTGGGCTATATGTACTACAAATTTATCATTTTTTTAAGAAGTCATAGCCTTTATACCTTAAGTGACACATGGGGTAATGCTCTCTATTGCATTCTATTGCAACAGCAGCAGCAATAACACTTACATGTATTGAGCTCCTGCTCTGCTTGCCATACGTTATCCAAAGGATTTAGATGTCAAAAAAAAAAAAAAAAAATTAGGGCGCCTGGGTGGCTCAGTGGGTTAAAGCTTCTGCCTTTGGCTCAGGTCATGATCTCAGGGTCCTGGGATCGAGCCCCACATCCGGCTCCCAGCTCCGCGGGGAGCCTGCTTCCTCCTCTCTCTCTGCCTGCCTCTCTGCCTACTTGCGATCTCGTTCTCTGTCAAGTAAATTAAAGAAAAAAAAATCTTCAAAAAAATTAAATCCCCAACAAACCAATAAGTCACATATTTTTACTCCCATTTTACAAATAAAGAAACCAAAGCAAGGAGAGATTGAGTAGCATGACGAAAGTTTTGTAGTTATCATATGGTGGCAACAGAATTCAAACCCAAAGGTGCTGGTATCCAGAGGCCCTGATCTTAGGTATTATTGTATAAAGTCATATGATGCTATTTTGAGGTCAGAATTGCTCTTAGGTTGTGGAAGAGATCAGATTTTTCTGTATTAATTTTTCCCACTGAATAGCCTATGTTTTATTTTCATGAATTTGAGAGTAGTACAGTTCATAGAAACGTGTTTTCATCCATCTCTGTACAGCCTGAAGGTAAACATCTAAGAGCGAAGTAGGAAACTGACCCTCGGACCCTAAGACTATGATCTGACATCTTATTTTTCATGGCTTTAAGCATAAAGTCTCTTCAAGGTTTCAGAGTATAAAACAAGAGCATGGAAAGAAAAAAATCTATCTGGATGACCTCCTCAAAACAGCTTTTCCAAATGCAGTTAAACATGGTACTCAATCTAGATTTTCCAGATTGAATCTATAATTTAGATAACAAGCCTTGTCATTTCTAATAGTTGTTACTGTTGAGCATTGTGGATGTTAGCTGTCATAAGTGTAAGAGGCCTGTCTACACATTCATTTTTCCAACGACCCCATAAAATTGGTCCAAAAAACAAATGCTGCTCTTTTTATTCAGTTAACAATTTGAAAGTCTCTTAAGGAATGTAAAAACCCATGTGTGATACTCCAAGTTGTTAGCTTTAATGACCAAAATGAAGACAAGAGGAAAAATTAATTCAAATATTAGTTCTAGCTAATCTAAATGCATGGTCTTGGTAGATAAGATATCAAGGCAAACCCATCTCAGGTTTCTAGGCTCACAAAGAAGTAAGCCTAACCAATGTACAAGACCTACCACTATTTTCCTGGCATGTTTTCAAAGGACACTGCCTCCTAAGATGTTCTTCTGGAGGAATTTTCTTCATATTCCTGACAATACTAACACTTACCAATTGCATGTCACATTATGCTCTCTCAAGAGTTTTAATTTACTTTAACCACATCATATCCTTGTGAGATATAAATAGAATAAGTAAATCCTCTCCTGCCATTTCACAGATGAGTAGATTAAGTCACAGATGGGATAAATGAATCACCCAAAATCACACAGTTCAAGGCAGAATCACAGCTGACATTAAGTCAGGATTTGAGTAACTGGTGTAATAATAGCTCTAATTCACCAAGATGTCGACCTAAAATATGCCGATGCTAACAGTGGTAGGCCAGTGTGTTAATTAAATGATAACTGCTCCACTGATTTAAGGATCAGGTAAGTTCTGTAGTCAACTCTTCATGATAGCACAATAAAAATAAATAAAATAAATAAAGGAATAAAATTAAAATTAAATCAGAAATATTTGAGTGTTTACTATTGCCAGGTACTGTTCTAGATGCTTGGGATAAATAATGGAACAAAACAGACACAGATCCCTGACTTCGGTGAGCCTATATTCTAACCAAAGAGACCCAAGTAAGCAGTTGACATAACAGTGATAAAGAAATCAATTATCTTAGATATTAAAAGATAATAAGTACTAAGGAAAAAAATGAAGCTGTATTAAGTGGGATCAGAATTATTAGGAGGCGGATAGGTTATTGTATTTATCTAGTTGGTCAAGGTAGGCCTCATTGAGAAGGTGAGATCAAAGGATATCCAGGGAAGAGGGAACGGCCAGGGAGAAAGCTCTGAGGAGTATCCTGGTGCATTCAAAGAACAGAAAGGAAGCCAATGTGACTGCAGCAGTGTTAGCAAGAAAGTGAGTTATCTGAGGTGAGGTCCAAGAAAGGATAAGAAGACAGATCATGCAGGGCCTTGGAGACCACCACGAGGAGCCTGATTTTTATTCTGAATGAAGTAGAAATGACTGCAGAATTTTGAGCAGTGGAGTGGCATGATGTTAACTTAAATTTTAAAGAGACTCTATTTTTTTTTAAAATGTTTTTTGGGTTTTTGTTTGTTTGTTTGTTTTATTTGACAGAGAGAGATCACAAGTAGGCAGAGGCAGGCAGAGAGAGAGGAGGAAGCAGGCTCCCCTCTGAGCAGAGAGCCCAATGCAGGCCTCGATCCCAGGACCCCGAGATTATGACCTGAGCTGAAGGCAGAGGCTTTAACCCACTGAGCCACCCAGGTGCCCGAGACTGTATTATTAATCATAAAATATCTTAAAATTTTATCACTCATATATTGTATAATCCTTATCATATATATGAAACTTAACTTACCCTCTTCCTTTCAAGAGAAAATATGATTATTGCCATTTTCCCAAAGAAAATACCAAGGGTCAGAATGCTTAAGTAACTTGGCTAGGGTATAATCTAGTAGTGGTAGAGCCAGGTGAAAAGAACAATTTTTTCTAATTCAGAGTCAAAAACTAATTACTCTTTCCTATATACTCATATATATTAAAGTTATAAAGGAAAGAAAATAATAATTGAGATTAATTATCCAGATTTTTCATCAATAGAGATGTTCAGCTTGATATATTAAAATTGAATCAAACGCATTTTTCACTTCTTTTTAATTTCTGAGACATAATGATGCAAGTAATTTCCTTGGCCTTTCTATTTGAAATGACATATGAACATGTACGCTAAGAATCTGGGATGCAGAAGTTATCATAACTACTTAAATTTACAATAGTGCATTTAGAAAGTTTTTCAAAGTCTTTTAGGTATCATTTATTAGCTCTCTACTATTTGCCTGTCACTGCGCTAAATTCTTTGTATATATCATTGTATTTCATATTCACCAAATGCTTTAAGAACAGTATGAGTAATCACACTTTATAGATGACAGCTGTGGACCCAGAGAGGCTGAGTATTTAAAGGTCATAGGACTGCTCAGTACCAGAGCTGGGATTTTACCTAAATCTCCACAATCTAAAGTTAGGTAGGTCTTCACTAAGACATACTACTATCCTGCGGCATGATGCCTGATATATCACCTCAACACTTCTAACTAAAAGGTCAGCTAAATATGAGTAGCCCCATTTTTCAGATGATTAACTGGTCATAGACAAGTTAAGCAAGCAATCAACATTTATTTGATAGCCACAATATGTAAATCAATATTAAGTTGCTGAGAACATAGAAGATTTATGATATAATATCTTGCATCAACGAGCTTACAATCTTGTTAAGGTAACAAGAGACACACAAAAAGATAATAAATAATCCAAGCTAGCAACATAACAAGTTCCAAATGAGATACAGAAGCAACAATGGTTGGAGAAATTCAAGAGAGAAAACTGAATCTGGGTGCTTCAATTCAGTTAAGAAAGATCTTTACTAGAGGACCAGTGTTGAGGTGGTCTTTATAGAAAAGGAAAGATTTCGATCATCGGAAAGGATGAGAAAAATTCTTCCAATGAGAGGAAATAATAGGACCAAATAAGGCCAAAGGAGCAGATAGGAATAGATTATCAAGAGAAACTGAACAAACGTGATTGAAGTACAGGATGAACGAGAGGCAAAATAAAAATGAAGTCTGAGAAACAGAATGTAGAAAACCTTTTCTGGCAAATTAGGAATCTAATAGAGGAGGGAAGAACGAGATTTTTGCTGAATTGCTACCACGCGGCACCAGCTTCGGATACACTTTTTGTTTATCTAATCCTCTCAATAACCCTATAATCCATAAAGGTAGATACAGCGTGACCATTTTAAATGAAAGGAAGCAGAGATTATCTGGTCAAGACACAGCTTTGTGAGTGGATGGAACTGAAATTCCACCTAGATCTATCTGCCTCCAAGGCCTGTATTCCTTCTATTACCTTCTTCTATTCCTGCCACCTACTGAAGGTAGAGAGCCACTGAAGGTATATGATCAAGAAGAGAGAGGGGTATGTGGAAAGCATTGTAAGAATAAAAGAAAACTAATCTGATTGGGAAATATTAACATATGTACAATATCAGAGAAGGATTGGGGAAGGAAGACACCAGACAAGAAGAGCCATTTAACCCAAATAATATAGTGACAAGGGTCCATATTTGACTGGTGACAATGGAAGTAAAAAAGAATGTAGGAGATATTACAAAAGAAATATGAAGAGCTAAATAGCAAGACCCACGTGCTGAAACAGGTAGTTTCTACTCCCCGGCTCCACACTCGCAGTATAGAAATTTCCCCCCAAAACTCACAGATACAGAACCCAAGGTCTACCTCAAATATTGAGATTTTTGACAGCATATTATTTATTTTAAAAAATAAAATCTATGATTTAGGAAAAATATCTGCCTTAGGGCAATCTACCTCTTAAACCACCATCATGAAGTATGACAGATGTATGCTGGGCATACTTCTACGGTGTGAGTTTGGCAAAAGCTCACTGTCATATGCTAACATAGAGAGCAATTCCTTATATTCATGCTCTTCAGAAATATTAATTACAAAAGAAATATTATTTTTCTTTTAGTTTTTCCTTTTAGGAAACTAAGTGTGTATTAAACAATTGACTTTGCTCTGATTGATACCAAAGTGAGAGATACCTCTCAGGGATTCTAGTAAAAACTAAGAGCATTAAAAGACATACTATTTAACAGGTTGGGTCTTTTCTGACTTCTTCTGACTCCTGAACACTCCAAACCATACACTGGCAAATATGCATAGAATTAACCACCACCTACATTTTTCAAAGAAAGTATTTACATAAACATCTAAGCATTTAGTCAAGGTACATCTTTATCGGCAATTTCATATTACAAAGTTGCCAGTAATAACTTGACTAACTATATAAATCTCTGATTAGTATCAATTGTTCAACTATTTTTTCTAATTTTTAATAAATGGTTAAACTAAACATCCAAGTAAGTATAACATATATGTGATTAATGTGTATATGGAGATACATAGCTCATGTTATAATCAATGAGTAATAATATTTTGATTCAGAATCCTTTAGGAATTATACACCTATTTACCTTCACCTAATCTCCTTAGTATCACCTAGCTAAGGATAATTAGAGGATAATTAAATTTTAACATATTAAAAAAATTAACATTTTAGCCAAGACTAATTCTTTATGGATAAAGACAGATTTGTTTTTCTGAGTTGAAAATTAACATTTAAATTTGAAATCAAACTGTGCCACAGTCCAATAAATTTAGGCCTACAGCTAATATATAGCTAAAATGTCTTCGAAAGTTTCAGGAACACCAAACCAGTGCTACATTTTAGAAATATCATGTATGTGTAAAGAAATATCATCACAAAATCCTAAACTGTGTATTTGTTGAGATACAAGCCAGATATGTTTTTTAATGTGTCTCAATTCTCCGTATGTATACTGCTGTGAAAATAGGCATCTATAAAATGTGAAGATACTACACAAGCATAGCTTCCCAGTAATGTTTCATTTTTAATATACTTTAAGTTTGAAAAACTTGGCTATTATAAATAAACAAATTTAAGAACTCTTCATGCAGGAAGTCTGGGGTCTATATGACTTTAGGCATTCTTTAAAAATGTTAAGTACATTGTACGTGCGTAAAAGGAATCCCAGATAATGTTTACTTCATATACCTTACTTTCTATAATTTATGATTTTTTAATATGTGCATTCATATGTAAAATGTATTAGAATATGAATATTACCCTTGACGTTTAAAAGCATTATTTCGTGAGAGTTTAAAAAAAGTAAAACTACTTTTACCTCCCAGTCCTGGTCTAAGCCGATTATCGTAACCATCCAGAAGTCTGTCTAGAATTCTTGTAAAGATGGTAATGTTATTTTTAGCCTCATCTTCTTGGATGTTAGCCAGCACCAACCTAAACAGATAATTTTACAAGCTGATATACATACATACACACACCCACATATTCATATGTGTACCGTACAAGTGTAAACATGCTTTTCTTCCTTGGTTTGAATTTTAAGTAAGTCTCTCTAAGCTATTAGGGCCACCCATTTTCTCCTTTTATCACTTCTATAAATATCAGCATATCTGTGGAGGAGATAAACATGTTGCTGAAAATGGACACTAAATACGAGATTACCAGAAAGTTTGATGTCAAAATTATTTCAGGTTTCTATCACTTAGCATTCAGTGTGGAATACTCTTTTTTTCTAAAAGCCATTCCCTAGAATATATTATGACTGTAGAAGATCACATGCAGACACTATTAGCAATGTTATTCTGCATTAAGAAAGGTACAATAACCAAAACGACTCCTGAAATAATACTTCAGTGCTCTGAATATTAATTGGAAAATAAACTGCCTCCTTGGAGGTAGAAAATTTCTCTATCTTCCTCATAAATGCTTTTTCTTTTTTTTCTTTATGTCATTTTTCTCTTTTAAACCAAGATTACTTCCTTACTTTGGGTATACCTCCACCCAATGGCCAAGTGCAATATAGACATCAGGGAAACTCCACTGGCTGTACTCCAGGCTCCGCTGTAGCCAGGCGGTGGAGGTGGGCTCTGAAAGGAACAGGAACACACACAGGGCTGCAGAGAGCCTCGGAGGAGTACCCCTCCTGCCTGGTCTCTGAGGAGAGCGACAGGGGTTGCCTAAGGATTAAAATGCATCGGTACTTTTGTGTGTGTGCGTGACAAATTTGCGGAAAGAACAAATGGTCTTAAAATATCGCCAGAAAAGGGTTAGAAACAGTGATTTTCTCCATTATTTCTCCATCAGAAATCCAGAGACCTGATTTTGTGACATCCAGCAATTTGGTGCAGAAGCAACTGGATGCATAAAACAGAATGTCCCTTTTCACTGCCATTTTTTTTCCCCCTAGAATGATTCAGAGATTTAAATTACTGGCCCAAAAAAGAATCATTTATATAATAGAATAAAATACTGGCATGAGCATTACTGGTCAAATATAGAACAGAAAACTAGTGGAGGGAAATATGGTTAAGCACTGAGAATCGTCAATGATTATTAACTGACCATGGTGTGTTCACTCCTTTCAAATCAAGGATTATATGTACTTGCATTCCGATCAAGGTATAGTGTATAAAATATCATCGACAGAGTCCATTTGCATTTAAATGATTACACAGCTAGTAACTAAAAATAGTCATGATACGTTAAAAAAATTGGTAACCAACTTCAAACAAATATTGTCTTGAGGACAGAAAAATATTAAAACACTGGTATAAAGGTAAACATTTAAAAATTATGTAAGCAAATTAGTTCATCAAAACTCCAGCATCAAAAGTTTCTGTATTACCTTAAGTTAATTTTAAAATCAATCATTATGATAATCATAAAGTTCCACATAGAGGTTTTCACTGGAAAGTGTTATTTGATCACGTCATATTCTTTTTCTCAATTCAATATTAAGACATTAAATGAGGAGCTATTTTCCAATAAAAAATAAGCCTTATGATGAGATTTCTTCTCTAGTCTAGAAAGTATTTTCATACTTTGACAATTACTTGGACAGGAAAATGAAAAAATAAAAGGGATATAAAGATATAATAAAGACATTATTTTTAAAAGGAATGGTTACATGAACATTCTTATAACTTATATTTCAAGTCCTCTAATATTTTGAAAATCATATCCTAAATTTAGACAATAAATTAAAATATGCCCAGTGATGATAAAAATCCGAAAAGAATACAATTAAGATGATGTTATTGAAAGCAATAAAAATTAATTTCATGTCTGTGAGACATAAGCAAAACAAAATTAGTTACATGTTGAAAATAAGTACCGTTTATGACAGTAACCATGTTAGGAACAAAAGATCTCTAAATCAAAAATATGAAAAGTTGATTAATAAATCAAGCTTTTGTTTTATTGTTTGTGATTGTGAAGTTGTATACTGCCTCCACCTAGAGGTTAAAGACTCACACATCCTTTGGGTTTTCTATGTTGACTAAAAGAGCCAAGACCATTAAAAAAAAAAAAGATGAAAGAAAGACAGAAGAAAAGAAAGAAGGAAGGAAGAAAAAAAAATAAATTAATCAAATCATTTTAGGTTGTGCTTTTCTCTTTGGCTTAAAGAAAAACTGTTGGCTTTTTTACTGAATCTTGGTGTTATTATAAATGCGTATCACTTAATCACTTCAATTCCTTGCAAGAATATGCTATTCAAAAATGAGTCTTTTCCTTGGAGATTTTCTTTTCTTTTGAAGACAATGTTCCTGATCACTTTTGTATTTTACCACTAAAAACAAGAAGCAGTGAACTTTTTATAGCCTCTGCCACTTCATAGTTCAATTTCCTGATACAACCTTTTTTCATTAGAATTGACTCTTCAAAATAGTTCAGCTTCCCAAAGACCACCTCAGCACTGAGAGCATTCAAGAAACACACCGTTTACCCTGAATTTGAAACGTCAAATACAATAAATAAACGTCTCACCTGGCGGGGTCCCACACCAAGAAAACAAGAAGTAGCAACTGCATGTTGTAGGTGTTTAACTTCGTCTTCATTGCCGCTCTTTGTAAGCCATGGAAGAAAAATAAAATACACTTAAAATTACATTCAGTTCCACCATCCGAATAGCCCCAAAGAATGTCAATTCAATTGAGAACTGGAGTTAAGGCTATAGAATTATCCCAACGGAGCAAGTGTAGGGTGTGATTATGGGGGGTGGGAGTGGAGGGGGGGCGGGGGGGTTGTCTTGTCTTTTTCTTTCTTTTTTTTTTTTCCACTTGACAGCAAGATAACCATATAATCAGACTTTGCCAGGAACTTCCCCAGCCCCATCGTCAGCAAAACTGTTCTGTGCTCACACACACGTAATAATAACACACGGGACCCCGAAGGGACATCGGAGCTAGAGAAGAGAATGGGTCGGAGGGGAGACTGAAAAGGGGGAGGAGAAATGGGTACTTGGTGCCACAGCCTCCTCTACCAAGACCACCCCCGCAACCCCAGCGGGAGAAGCAAGGGGCAGCCAGCCCACTTTTTCGATGATTCTTTTCATTACACTGAGCTGCGGTCCTCACGTCTGCCCTGCTTCCCTCCCTCTAAAATAATAGAACAGAAAAGAAAAGAACCTGCGTCCCTGCCCAGGCACAGTTTGCCCAAGACCACGTCTTGGAGGCAGCCGGGTTCGGATCAACGGCTGCGAAACGACGCCTTTGACAGCTGTTCCGGAGCCGAGGACCGCAGCCCGCGCAGCAGCGCGAGGCTCCCGGATCCAGCGGCGGCGGGCAGGCAGCGGCGATCACAGTGTGCAAAGTTGGAGACTAGGAAGGAGCCAGGCTAACGTGCTGCCTGCCGGGCGGCGGGGCGGGCGGGCGTCTCGGATCCGAGAGGAGTTGCAGAAGCGCTTCTGGTGACGAGTACCGGAATTATTTTTTAAATGTGCTGGGGAGGAGGAGGCGACCTGAGCCTGCCGGGTTTCAGGGGGCGTCGGGGAGTGGGGCGGGGGAGACGAGGCATGCACCGGAGCCAAAGGCGAATGGGAAGGGGTCCCCGCTGGGACCGACGTGTGCGACCTTACCTGAAACCGCGAGCAGAACCGCGCGTTTTCCTCCCTTTGCCCTGATCTGAGGAGGTAGGAAACTTGAGAGGGAGCGCGAGTGAGAGAGAGGAACGAGGGAGCGAGCGACTGCAGCGGCCGAGCGGGCGGGGAGCGGCGGGCTGGGGGAAGCCGGAGCGGAGCGCGAAGAGCGGCGGCCGCGGCGCGAGGAGTAGATGGAGGCAAAGGCGTCCGTAGTGGCGGGGCTGGGCGGAGGAGGAGGAAGAGGAGGAGGGGAAG